>MJUU01044393.1:0-37825 GCA_002080025.1 Modiolus philippinarum | reverse complement strand
TTAAGGGTATTTTTTTTGTTAATTACAGTTTAAACAAAATTTTCTTTTTACATGACAAACAAAAAGGTAAGAAATAAAAAGCATACGAAGCCATTTAAATCTCAAATGTATACATTTAAACATCAACAATCCAATTACACATTCATTATTGATATACAGTACGCTTGGTTTGTCATTTAAATTGAAGTAGTCTATTTAAAACTCATGTCTTATAAATAGCATATTGTAATCATAATAAACTGGCTGTTTATTGACTATTACCCGGTAATACAAAATTGTACAACTTTCACGACAGAGTTATCTATCTTTCATTGTGTATTGGGTATTACTCGGTAATTCATATATTTAATTTTCTTTTTTTGTGTGTGTATATTTGTTAATTTTTTATTGGGTATTACTTGGTAATTCATATATTTAATTTTCTTTATTGTGTATTACTCGGTAATTCATATTATTTATTTCTTTATTGTGTATTATCCAGTAATTCATATAATTTTTTTCTTTATTGTGTATTACTTGGTAATTCTTTAATTGCTGTACTCCCGGCTATTTTTTTTTGGGAGAGGGGGTCAAAATTTTTTTTATAACTTTTTCTGTGTAACTCTTTCCCCTTCGGTGTACTCCAGGGTAATTTTTTTTGAGGGGTGTGCTAAAGCTTTTTTGTTATTCTATATAAACCTATACTGGTTACGCATATCCCGTGGGCGAAGCAAGGCGGCGGCCACGGGATATGCGTAACCTTATACTACTTTCCTTTCACTTCTAAGTTGGGATCCCCCCTTTTCAAATCCCCCATGCCTGATGCATTATTATATAGCTGTTGCCTTCACTGAATAAAGTTGTTAGTCTACAATTTGACTATTCAGTCGATTTTGTAATTCAACTTTTTATTTGCTGTGGTTAATTTGACCAGCTTTTTCTTTATAGTTCAATTTGTAATAAATTGATTGATTGATTAGTTAGAGTTTAATGTCCAATGAGCAATCTTTCAGCTATATCAGGACAAGGATAAGTTAATCAAAGTTAATCCAAAAAATATAAGTAAGAGAAGAAAGAAGCAATTATGGAAGAGACAACGACTTTTGACTGTCACTGGAAAGGGGGAGAAATTGGTAGGGACAGGAAAATTAGTCTTCCATATGAGTCTCAGAGACGCTGCTCTCTTTAGACAATATAGAAGGGTCTTTATACTGCATGGAGCGTTGCATTTTTCCACACAGTTTGGCTACAATGGTTCGCGGTCAGGCTTTCTGTATTATAACCTGACTGCCCCACATAGACAGGGCATTCTCCTATCCACCAACTGGGGACGCGCCGGCAGCTGTGTAGCCGGAGCCCCTGAAAACCGATTCAGGTGCCGGGAATTTGAAATAAAATAAACTCCCATCACAACATACATTTTATAACCTCGGGACTTGACACGTTTACGACCGTAAACAAATTTGAGGTCGTATAATGGTATGGTACTGTCTTCGTCGTCGTTATCGTTGTCGTTGTTGTCGTCTGTAGACACTTGTGTTTTTCGTCAATAACTTTAGTTCTAATTGATCAATCCTTACCAAATTTTAACACAATGTTCCTTGACACAAAAGGAAGGCTGGGATAGGTTTTTGATATTGTGGCTCCGCCTGTTTTCAAAAAAGGGCCAAAAAGGGACATATTGGGTGTTTTCATATATTGGGCTGTAGAATCTTTATTATTTATCGGAATTTGATGGGGTTTCTTTCTCGGTGCTCCTGAGGAAATTTCTGATCTGGAATATGTCTACGGATTTGATGTCAGATGAACGGTTTACGAATTAAATGGGGCCCAAAAATTAAATTTCTAATTTTTCTCCGATTTTGATGCAGTTTTTATACGACCGCAAAAATTTTTGCGGTCGTATAATGGTATGGTGCTGTCGTCGTCGTCGTTGTCGTCGTCGTCGTCGTTGTCGTCTATAAGCACTTTTGTTTTTGGTTAATAACTTTAGTTTCAGTCGACCAATCCTTATGAAATTTTAACACAATGTTCCTTGGCACTAATGGAATGCTTGGCTTAGTTTTAGTGGTTGTGGCCCCATCCGTTTTTAAAAAAAAGGGGGGCCAAAAGGGGCTAAATTTGATGTTTTTTACATATTTGACTGTAGAATCTTTATTATATATCGGATTTTGATGGAGTTTCTTTCAGTGTCCTCCTGAGGAAATTTCCAATCAGTAGTATGCCAACGGATTTCACGTGGCATGTACCGTTCACGAGATAAATGGGGCCCAAAAGAGGCGAATTTCAAAAATTTTAATTTTTTTGTATTTTTAGTCCGATTATGATGCAGTTTTTTGCAGTGGATTCCTTATGAAAAATTAACATAGTGCTGCGCCGTTACATTTTTGATTACTTGTTTCTTTTCCAAGCTATGAGGGGCCCAACGGTTCAAAAATTGCAAACATGCGGATTACCTAAAATTTTTATTTTTTCATCCGATTTCAACGGGATTCGTTTCTTTAGGTTCCTCTCTTTGTAGGCTTTCAGTGTTTTATCAACATATTTGGCGTAACTCTTACCGTTTTCGAGCTATTAGGGGTCAGAGGGGCCAAAATTGCAATTTTTAGAAATATGTAAAATCTTTATTTTAAATCAGATTTTGATAGGATTTTTTTCTTTGGATTCCTCTCAATGTTAGCTTTCAGAGGTATGTCAATGGATTTGATGTAGCTCTTTCCGTTTCTGAGCTATAAGGGGTCAAAATTGCAATTATTAGAAATTTTTGAAATCTTTTTTGATGGGAGTTTTATCTTTGGATTATTCTAATTGTAACCTTTCAGTAATATGGCAGTATATTTTGTGTTGCTCTTCGGTTTCCAAGCTATAATGGGTCAAAGGAGCCAAATTGCAATATTTCAAAATATGTGAAATCTTTATTTCATTGGATTGGAACCTGATTTTTTTTTTCTTTGGATTTCTGTTGATGGTAGTCAACATAATTTCTTAGCTCTTACAATATCCTAGTAATAAGGGATTAAAAGGGCTAATTTTTATTTTCACTAGTTTGTGTCCAGTTAATTTATGTGTCAAGGTCCTTTTTGTGTCCAGCAAATTACTGTTGTCCACATTCATTTTAGTTTACACTTGTTCAAATTTCAGTGGTCGACACGCTGCGGTCGTCACATAATCATGCTGCGCTCGACCTAGCCCTTTATTTACAGTGGGTTCCTTATGAAAAATTAACATAGCGCATAACCATTAGATTCTTGATAACTTGTTTCCTTTCGGTGCTATGAGGGGCCAAATGGGGCCAAAATTGCAAATGTGCAGATTACCTAAAAAAATTTATTTTTCATCGGACTTTGATGGGATTTTTTTCTTTACATTCCTCTTGTCTTAAGCTTTCAGAAGTATGTCAACAGATTTTCCGTATCTCTTACCGTTTCCGAGATATAAGGCGTGAAAGGGGCAAAAATGCGATTTTTCAAAATATGTAAAATCTTTATTTTCATCAGATTTAGATTGTTTTTTTTTTTGGTTTTTTTTGTTGGATTTCTCTTGTTGTAAGGTTTCAGAGGTATGTCGACAAATTTGGCGTATCTCTTACCGTTTATGAGCTATAAGGGGTCAAAGGGGCCGAAATCTCAATTTTTCAAAATATGTTAAATCTTTATTTTTAATTGCATATTTCATTGGGAATTTTTTTTTCTTTGGATTAATCTTGATGTAAGCTGTCAATAGTATGTCAAAAGATTTAGCTTTCAGGGATCCTAAGAGCTAATTTTTGTGTTCCCTAGTTTGTGTCCAGCTAATTACTGTGTCAAGCTCTCTATTCCGTCCATCTAGATACAGTGACAAGCTCTTAACTGTGTCCACGTTCACTTTGAATAACACATGTTGCAATTTTCAGTGGTCGACATGCTGCGGTTGTATCATGCTGCGCTCGGCGTAGCCCTTTATTAATATCATATAATGGAACTTTTTTGCTCAAATTCCAAGTTAGGATTAGATGTAGACGAAGAAGTTATACAGTTGTAGACAGTAGCTATATGATTAAAAAAAAACAGTCAAATACTGAACTACATGTATGTAGAAATTAGAATAGACTATATATGGCAAATTAGTCGAATGAATAATAATTCATCTCTAAGACAAGAGTTGAAATTGAAAAACATTCTGAAGTGAAATTGAACACCGATAGCTACATGATGAGAAAAGAAAATTTAATCAATGAAAATTCACTCATACTGATTTTTGAAAGTCATGTTCAAATCTTCGATTCTTGACATCTGAAAAACATGTTGATAATACACAAAGCAGAAAGACAATGTAATACACATATTCAACTGCGCATTCCATTCTTAGTATAACTAAGACAATACTTCTTGTGGCATTTGAGTTTGTCTGTTCTGAATTAGGACTCAATAATTTTATTCACGAAAAGAATTAGACTTCTTGTGAGCTGTAACTACTAGAGGGGTCAACTAGCCTAATCCAAGACTTTAAAAAAGTTTAGGGTTATTGTATTTTTCGCCTTGTGCAGTTATAATGAGTAACAAATAAAGTACTTTTTAAGTCACCTACCGGCGATAGTCGAAGGGAAGTTTAGGTTTGCGCTCTGTCCGTCCGTCCGTCTGTCAGTCCCGTATCGGTTTTTCGTACTTTTTTCTTAACCCTTCGAGATATTAATCTAATATTTTGTATGTGAGTCTACCTTAGTGAGTTACAGATCAAGTTTGAGTTTGATTCCTGTCCACTGATTTTTGACAGAGTTATGGACCATGGACTTTGAAAATTTTAGTAGAATGTCAGTTTTCAACATTTTCTTTCTAACATGTTGCAGGTATAAATCTAATATTTTGTACGCGAGTCACCTTAATGAGTTATAGACCAAGTTGAAGTTTGGTTCCGGTCCACTGATTTTTGACAGAGTTATCGGCCTTGGACTTTTACCATTTTTGCTAGTGTAATAAAGCCTTGTCATACCGGCAGGGGACTTGGTATTGCCTTGCAATACGATCCACACTTGTTGATAATGAAGTCAATGAAAATGTTTATGTTCAACAATGATGGCCTATTAATGTATATCTTCTCCACAAGAAAGTTTTACTGAATAAGATGACTGTTATCCAAGTTTTTCATTTATATGTTAGCTGTTATTGACTTGATATACACTGTTAGCTGTTATCACTTATTTGAATTATCTGTTATCTGTTATTTGGCAAATCAGTTTGCTGTTAGGCTGTTATGGGACCCCCCTTGCCCCCCATAAATACAGTATGGTTATCTCTGACCCCCACCCTTATCTCTTAAGTCGTTGAAAGCGGAAATGAATGTCTCAACTCACATTAGTACGTGTGACTTTGAACCAGAATAAATAAATCTCTTTAGTCGTTGAAAGCGGAAATGAATGTCTCAAATCACATCATCAGTACGTGTGACTTTGAACCAGAATAAATAAATGCTGATTTATTTCCTTCAGAAAAATTAAAAGCCTTGTTCCATGTATTTATAGTGACAGGTATTAACCATGAAAACAAGCTTGACATCATAGTCAACGGAAATTATGTCCTTAGCTAGCTGTCAGTAACTGCGAACATTTGTCATGACAGTACCCGTGTATATTGTCTTCATGTTTATGTACTCCATTGTAAGGGCACTCGTCTTGATAAGTTGGGCTTTTTTCTAGTTTGATTTTTACTGTGAGTCTTAAGCTTTTTGTGTATTTTTTTTTTAATCATTCACCACACATAGGGGGAGGGTTTGGATCCAAGAAAACGAGTTTAACCCCACCGCAATTTTTGCGCCTGTCCCAAGTCAGGAATATGTTGGTCATTGGCTTGTCCTTGTCTTCTTATAAAATGTTAGCTTCTTGATATTTGGGTTATTGGATGTGGTTTCTTTCCATTGATTTATTCACTTTTTTTTACCTTTTTCGGGGCCATTTTGGGCTTCCTATATGGTGTGAGGACCCCTAGATGATTTGTTTTGGGTCGTTTTAACCTGGATATGGGATGTTGTCTCCTTGACACTTACCCTATTTCTTTTATTTTTCATATAAGAACAAGGTTATCTAAAACCTGGTGTTGGTCACTTGCAGAAACGTTCAAAACATACAGGAGAGGTGCATGTGGAGAAAGCATGCACTTTAAAGTCATTAAGGTTCGTAGAAAAAGCAAAGAAAACTAGATTTGCAATTGCAAGCAATAGCTGATGTCGCCCCAGACGTCCAAGTCGATGATTACATCTTGGAGGGACATAAATATGTATCCAACTTTTTGAGACATTCATCGCAATTGAGACAAAAAAGGGAATGT
The DNA here is from genome assembly GCA_002080025.1 of Modiolus philippinarum. Lineage (NCBI taxonomy): Eukaryota > Metazoa > Mollusca > Bivalvia > Mytilida > Modiolidae > Modiolus > Modiolus philippinarum. The sequence goes on along the minus strand of MJUU01044393.1, from coordinate 31,547 downwards.
TTTGTACTATCCATTTGAGATTTTTCTACGTTTTAGCTGAACAATAGTCCTCTTAACCTTTAGGAGATATACACTATCAATGTAATTTTTACAAAGCGTACATGTATGAAAATTAATCAATTTATTTTGTGAGGTAGTAGAATTTTTTAAAAGATACGATCCGACGTAATCTTCAGATATATATTAAGGGTTTTGAATTAATTGAGCTGAGGTGGTCTTGCCTTTTTCGTTTCTTCATTAATGTTTTATTTATTTATTTATTTATTTTTGTAAAACCCTGGCTATGTCATTGAACAATGCTGGGAAAATGACATCTCATAAAAGACATTTTAAAATGTGCCGCTAAAATAGATCATCATTTCTATGCAAAAGCGGAATACGAGACTTTCGAGATAGGAACTCTCGTGTACTTGAAGGCGGAAACGATAATCTCAAATAACAGTATAATGGAATGACCGGTCTCCTATCCTATTAAAATAAATATTTATCACCTAAAACAAACTATTTATGAAATTTAAGTATACTTATATTTTTCCTACATGACAATTCTTTAACTGAATTTTAATAGACCCATATCCAGGTTCATGGTATGCACTCCCTAATTTGGACTTTTAGCCTGGGATAGACATTTACTGGTTCCCCATTCCTATTTGTACTGAGCACTAAGGAAAACAGAAATTTCTGATGCGAATTTCTTAAAACCTGAATTATTTTTGAGAAAATCAAAGTTGTCAACATTTGAAGCAACAGAAGGGAAATATTTTGAATCATTTATAAACAGGGTTTCCCTACAGAAATAAAATATTTCTGTCAGTGACAGGCAACCGATTCCATGGTTCTTAAGTGATTGTTGATTGTTTTCGCATAGTAATAGAGTTTTTCCACTACGAACAAGACTCAAAAGTCCCGTTTCTGATGAGCCTCTTAATATATTGGCTTTTAAATACAATCTATAATACATTTACCATTTCAAAGAACAAAGGTACTTACAAATGTCTTAATAAATGTGCTGAATGTGTATTAAAAATATAAGTTATTTAAATAAACTTTTAAAAAGGAAAGATTGTAATGCCACATGTTACAGGGAAGGCCTTTGTTCGAGACTTTGGGACTCACATGTGTTGCATACATTATTTATTTTTATTATCTATGATAAACTGGAAATTCTTGTTCGATGTAAACATGAGAGTAAGTAATCTGTAAATACATTTAAAAAATTATATTTACATCACATATTCGTATTTTTATAGTTAATGTCTCGTTTCTTCGTTTCATTGCATGTTTTCTGATTTGGAGTATTGATGACATGATTTTGTTCCTTCAATATTCTAACGAAAGATTCTCTACTTTCAGTTGTATTCTTTAAAGACATTAGAACAAGGTAAACTTCCATGGCTTATTTACTGACTAAACATAAGTATTTTTCCAAACGCAGGTGATTGGTTTACCCCTCTCTATTCGGCTAACAAACAATACCTTATCATATAATCAAACGTCAACATCACACAATTTTGTCATATCTATTTTTCAAACAGCACCCAAAACTTTCTGGAAAATAGGAGGTATGGTAAGGCCACTCTTTTGGCCCCTCATTTTCGAAAATACAAAGTATTGTAAATTAATCAATTATCACTCTTAAGATGTTCATCAGACATTAGTCTGTCAGATATCAGTAATCATAGTTTTGAATTCTGTCTCATATTTTTGTATTTGGCTCTCAAACTTAAATAGCCTAATTTTGACGTCTTCCCATTAATATTAAGATATGAGCAACAGCCTTACCCAAAAAGATCTTTTGCTATGAGATGTATTTTTAAAAGATATTGATGTGGTTGAAATATCTTTTTGGGTAAGGCTTTTGCTCACATTTGATTTTAATGAAAACTTCATACAAAATGACCGTATTTGGTTAATTTCCCCACATATGGCATGTTTATGACGTCACCGTGACGTCATGACTGACCTTTTGTATTAAACTGTCTAGATTATATTACTATAATCATTTGACAAATAAATCACTGCATTTTTTGAAAGGCTGAATGATTTTGATATTTTTGCAATTTTAGGGGCAAATTTCCTATTGCTTATCAGACCTCCTCCAAAGTTTCATATTGATTTGTTTTTAATTTTATTAATTTTATTGAGTTTCTTTTGCTAATTGCACCTCTAGAATACTCTTGAAATTACAAAGGATAACAGTAAACACCTACAATGGCCAAAAAATATAATCACAAGCCCTAATTCGCAACCGAACTGCACTAGAAAAACACTGATGAAGACAAGATACAAACAAAAAAAAAAAACAAAAAAAAAACAGAGGCCCCCAGGAGCCTGCATCGCTCACCTGGCTTTCAGTTGCCACAATCAAGCTCTGAATGTAGGTTAAACAGTTGAACTTCTGTCTCTCAAACTTTGGTAGCTCGAACACTACCAATATCTTGAACTGTATTTTAAGTCTGATCATGTTTTACTATATTTGTTTGTTGGGTTTTTTGAAAACAGGTTCTTGCTAAAGACCACTTTCGACACCAGTTTTGAAATTGAGACATCATTTTGTAAATGGCGGTCAACGACAATTTTAACACCATATTTTTAAATTATGACATCAATACATGTTATATCTATTTGGAAACCAAATTTCATTAAAATCGAACATGTTGAATTTTCCCACCTTTTCTGACGGCCATTTTTAAAATGGTGGTCAACAAACAATTTTCAAATCCGGTTTTGAAGTAGCAACATCAATATCTATTTGGAAACCAAATTTCGTTGAAATCAGACAATGTCATATGGTAAAATCAGGGGTAATTTACAAATTTGCATAGCGGCAATCTTGTAACTCTTGCTTGTCGGCCATGTTTAGTTGAAATAGGGTAGATATTGAAATCTTGCAAAATTATCTAATAATACACTTCAGAACATATTTCTCCGCATATAGCAAGATTCTACACCTTGTTTACATCTATTCTATACATAAATAGTTATCTGTAATAATGAAAATTTCCGGCCAATTAAGTTTGAAATTCGAAGCGGGATCATAACATTTTGACTGTAGAAGCCATTGTAAAACTGCCGACTAAGCTATCTTCAACAGAAAAATACACATCAAAGATAAATATGTAGCAAATTTGTCCGCATATGACTGTGAAATATAACTCGCATAGATTCATATACAGGTGTCCCTTTTAAACTTACTCAAGAAAATTCGCGGCCAAATTAAATTGAAAATGTGTAATTCCAAGCTTTCAAGCGTCGATAAATCCTTCTACATACTGGTTTTACACACAGCTACTATGTTTTAAAATTCCCACAACAAAAACTTTTCATAACGAAAGATAACATTAATATAGTAATTTTAGAAAAAAGACGGGGGTAGTATGAAAATAATCCGAAACATGGAGATGTACGTTCGAAGTTAAACTTTAAAAAAGGGAAGTAATTCACCAAAAAGGGGCGTGGTCACGTGATTTTATCTCATGAATAAAATACCCCGATTCTTCCTTATGGTTGAATTGTCCCACCTTTTTTGGCAGCCATTTGAAAATGGCTTTAAACTAACAATTTTCAACACCGGTTTTCAAATAGAGACATCAATATCATCTTGGAAACCAAATTTCATTGAAATCAGATAATAATGAATTTTCCCGCCCTTTATGGTGGCCCCTTTTAAAATGGCGGCCAACGATCAATCTTTAACATCGGTTTTGAATTTGTGACATCAATACCTATTTGGAAACCAAATTTCATTGATATAGGACATTGTTGAATTTTCCCGCCCTTTTTGGCCGCCATTTTGAAAATGGCGGATAATGAACAATTTTCAAATCCCGTTTTGAAGTCGCAACATCAATACCTATTTGGAAACCAAATTTCATTGATATAAGACAATGTTGAATTTTACCGCCTTTTTGGCGGCCATTTTGAAAATGATGGTCAACAAACACTTTCAACACCGGTTTTGAAGCCGCAACATCAATATCTATTTGGAAACCAAATTTCATTGAAATCAGACAATGTTGAATTTTCCCGCCTTTTTTGGTGACCATTTTGAAAATGGCGGTCAAAGAACAATTTTCAATACCAGTTTTGAAGTCGCCACAGCATGGCAAACATTTTATCAACTTACACTTAACCTTCATCTTCTACAGTTTTAGAAATAAAAGACGAAAAATGTGAAAATTTTGAAAATGCCGTCAAAAAAATGGCAAAAACTCCTACAAGGGTTTTGGATTTTCTGAAAAATTTCAGGGTAGGTAGATTTTGATATGCTGAACCTTTTTGCAATTTACACTTGACCTCTATCTGTTACACTTTTTAAAATAGAAAATGCAAAAATTTGAAAATTTTACGGAAAAGGAGCTATAAATCCGAGATAGGTTTTCAGATTTTCTTCAAAATTGCGGGGCAGGTAGATCTTGCCATGGTTATCATTTTTATCCCGTCAAATTTTTGATATCTGTAACGGTTTTTGAGTTATTTGCAAAAACAGCATTTTACCCCTATGTTCTATTTCTAGTAACAGCAGCCATGTTGTTTGATCTACGAACTAATCGGACACAATTTTGAAACTGCATACCCTGGTGATGATTAAGGCCAAATTTAATTACAATTGGCTCAGCAGTTTCAGAGGAGAAGATTTTTGAAATTGTTGACGGACGGACGGACGGCGGACGCAAAGTGATGGCAAAAGCTCACATGGCCTTTTAGGCCATGTGAGCTAAAAACGATAGGAACTCGGGATAAAAAATAAAAGAATACTCGTAAACCTCTTATTTTGTCTCCAAATTGCATTTCAAAATAAATGGTCCAACTCGGTGTCAAAAGGTACAAATTGATTCGTCTAAGTGGACCTCAACTATTTCTCTTTTAATTTAGCTTCTCGATAAATCTTACTTGTATCTTTAGGTTTTTTCAAATGAGGCTCAATTTCGACAAACGATTACTCAAGACGGACAGTTAACGACCAGAAATATAAACGAAGAGACTGACAAGTCTATAAAATCTTGTGAAAACGTGCCTCAATTGACACTTCGATAAAACGGTAATTAAAAATAAGATAAGGCGCCAAATCCGGAAAACATGAAAATTTTCCTATACCAAAGTAAATACAATCCAATAGTTAGGCGGTCAACACAATCTCCGAAACAAAGGTGTAAAGCTTTTCCTACGTCAGACGTCTTTTCCTACGTCAGACGTAGGAAAAGCTAAATATGCTCCTCTGTTTCAGAGATTGCGGTTAAGGATGTACTTTGGTGATGAGCCAAAATTTTAAAGCATTAAACTTTTTATAAACCTTGATTTTTGCAATGTTCTTACCGTAGTAATTCAATATATGAAGAAAAATCCATAGGTTTGCTGTGAAATTACTTTGCTACAGATGTTTTAAAGTGACCAATTTTAGCTCTTTTGCTCAATTTGTAGCATTTTTGTCCATTTTTTACTGTTTTCATGGAAAAAATTGAGTTTTAAACTTTCTCTCATACTCTCTATAATGGTGTAAATAGAAGTAATGAACAAATTCAACCCTTCAAAATCATATGTTCGTGTTAATTTGTCTTTTGTCCTATTTTCATGCTTTTTAGGGGCAATTTTAGCATTTCCACATTTCCCTGAAAATGTAGATCTTCTCAATTTTTTAAAAACCTAATGATTCAAACTTCATTTGTGTTGTGATTTTTATTGCAAAAATACACTTTTTTAAAATAAACAAAAATAAATCTTAAGTTCATATTTTTTTCATAAAATGCTTTTTCTAACCCAACACCTATTTTTTGAAAATTTTACATGAATACAACAGCCAATTAGGGCATAAATCTTCAGTTTGAGATAACTCTGAAACAAATGGATAGAAATGAATAATTTTGTGGCACAATTTAAATATAAACATATATTACACTTCACATTAATTTCTTGAATTTTAATTGTATAACCATGCGGGCGGTATTTTCGGTATACCATCCTCAATTACAGGCAGTATGTGTATAATATTTGTTAATTTAATGCTATTGTACAAAAACTATACTAGTAAATACTTTCAAAATTATTTCCAAACGAGATTTCAACTAGACTGAAACATAAGCAGAATGCATCCTTAAGGCAAGCCATGACGTTCGTAGTTTAAAGTCTTAACAACGAAGGATATGGAATAAATTCACATAACACAAAGTCTCTACAAATAAATTGTAGAACTAATGAATGGACAGCGCTTTTCGTTTGTCAAAATGTCTTATTTGAGATAAAAAATGAACCTTATTTTGAGAAACCTTTATCACGAATGTTACATCCAACATTACATTTTTTAATTTATAAACTAAATATTGCTAGACCACTTTGCCGGTTAATTTATGTCTGTTGAGGTATGTACAGAGCTCATTGGCCACTTTAAGATTAAGAACAACAATAAAAGCGTTGTTCCTTTGCTTAGTGTATTATGTATTTGTAGAGACTTTGTCTCACGTGAATCTACTTCATTTCCTTTCATTGTTTACTGGTCAATATAAAAAATACTTTATAGGCCTTTCAACTAACGTGTATAACGAAAATCACCTGTAAAAAATTGCAGAGAATAAAGTTTTTTACAGGTGATTTTCGTTACACATTATTCAGTAGTCTTCTCTTGTATCCTCTACACCCTTTTCCATTTGTCTGTCCCGGTTGCCCCTAGTAGAAGTCCGTACTGGCCGAAACGTTGCGCACACTTTCCTTTCAACCCGTTTTGGTTATTTTAGCTGTTTCTTAGTTGTTTATTTTGTTTAATTGTACCTTTTAATTGTGGCCTACCTTACCATTTTTACTTTGTTTAAAATCTTAACCCTTCCGGAGATACCTTTACCTTTAGTTTTTATAGGGGTTCACACTGCCAGTGTTTTAGTTTTATGACGTTCTTGTTCTTTTTTGTTTATTTGTTATGTCTTTGTCATACTGTCTCAATTCGTGTCAATTTATGATTTTGGATTTATGATTTAAGAAGTTCCCCTTTCCTCGTTCTTGCTTCGATATTTTCGTTTGCCGGTGTATTGGAAGACCATAAATTCAAATATCTTAAAAACTGATATAGAACAAATTACCAAATATAACCTAAATGTAAAGCCAAAATCAGCTCAGGACAGAGCTTTGCATTAGGAAGATACTCCCTAGTTTTCAACAAAATTTACAAAAAAATAGATATTGCATATTGGAAATATCGATATATGCACGTTTATCATAAAAATGATCTTCCGTGTTTTTTATCATTATTTTGTTTGTTTGTTACACTTTCATGAACTAATGAATGAGCATGATTTTTTTTTTCACTTTTAGGCATCACAGAAATTATTTCTTGACGTTTGTGAAACAACTTTTATCTTGTATTTTTTATCTTTTCTCAGACACTGAGGCCCAACTCTTAACAATACAAAAGGAGTTTTATGTCAAAAGCTTTCGATTTCTTAAAAGATTTGAAAAACTTGAACACATAATAAAACACTTCAGCTTTATCACACACTAAATGTTTAGTCATCCGTGATATGAAGGCGTAGTAAATCAACAAAAATAAATATAATTAAAACAATCATTGGCTACATACAAATACACAATAAAAATAATGAAGACTTCAAGTTGAAGAACAGCTTATAACTGCAATGTTTCATTGCTTATTTTACGATGTATTTCTAGACTTTGTTTCATTTGCATTAACTCCATATCACTTCATTGTTAATTTGATTCACACACGATAATTATAATCGGCACGGCCACCAATCGCGGTAAATCATATCCAAATGATATTAAATATATTTCTTAGGCGGGACTTCTGGATATATGCGGTACCGAGACTTTTTTCTCTAAACTTTTTTGAGCCACACAAGAGAAATATCAATATTTACCGGCAAAAAATTACAATTAATTGAAAAAAAAATGTTTCATTTATCAATTTAATTTTTTACATTAAATTTTATGTGAAAATAGGTTTTGGTAAAACCTAAAACGACCGATATAGACAGAGGAGACCATTATAGTAATTCTTTTGAAGTTAAAATATCAAAATACATTGTACATAAAGTAACACTATACAATCTAAATTATTTGAATAGATCTTAAAACTTCACGCTAAAAATAAAAATCATATCAAGAGGCTCTCCAACACCCGGCAGTTGGATCAGAGCTGTTAGGACAGTCCGTTACATTTCTGTCCTATATAAAACTAATTTATATGTGGTTTGGGTGATTTTACACCCTTTGGAAATGTCTGATAAGGAAATATCCATTTACCATTGTGGCCACGTTTTGTTTAAACTGACAGTGGTTTTAGAGAATGTAATTTTTTAACAAATTTCTCACGGGGTCCAACGATATACGTTACTGGCAATCCGTTAACTAGCATGAGGTTCTGACTTTTTGAGTCCTGTTTCCACGCGATCCAGTGTTAAACTCTCTTTCTTGCTTCTAGCAATCTTCGATGAAATGCGCCATTTGAAAAAGGGCCATTAATTTTATGGATTACTGTGACTATGACCTTTGATTCTAATTGGTCAAGTAGTTTTGGATAAAAATCTTTGACTCCTTAATTTATTCATAGGCTCCAACGTTAAACAAAAAAATTGACATTGATAGTCCTATGGTTGACCCATTTGAAATTTGCGATTTTTTCTGTTTGTATAGCATCCAACGCGAGGTTACAACCAGCAATATTTTATACTCATTTAAATATCTATAATCTGATTTGTTCAAATCGTGTCACATGACATTTGAGATTTCGCTGGGTCAACCGGCTAACGTTGGGTCGCATAGGAAAGTCAACCGCTGAACAAGAAAATTCGATATAATATAACAATTACTACCCTAGATAGTGTGTGACCAAGCGGTTTCTCTCCCCTCGAAATTTAGGTAACCCTCGAGCAAGCTCTCGGGGGACCTTAATATCTCGGGGAGAGAAACCGCTGGGTCACACACTATCTAGGGTGGTAATTGTATAAGGTACAAAGTAAATAGAGTAACGATAGGACCCTGTTGGAAGTGCATTCAGATGAGGGTGTCTCATCCCGATTTCCCGAAATTTTTTTTGCGAAATGTCCCGATCCCGGATGATTGTATTTTTTAAGAAACCAATTTTGCCAATCCCGATAGATTTTACCTTACAAATTCAAAAGTTTATTGTCATTAAACTTATAAAGTTTGTGATATATCAAACAAACAAATACAATATATATACAAGCAAATATTCTAAAGTATCCTTTCCTCATTACTAGTGACTTTTTGATAAAGTAAAATAGTCTATTTACTTGGAATGGTGTAGATGGGTTCAAGATATAAAGAATTTACCATAAAATCCCAATTTCATGGGTCTAAATAACCCTTTTCCCGTGTCCCCAATACCCGGCTTTAGAAAAGGCCCATTCCGATTTCCCGAAGCTAAAAATTGCCAATCCCGACGTCCCGAAAATGGTCTCATCCCCTTTTTCAGATATCTTCTCCTATCAGACAACACTGTTTTGATCTAAACCAACTGAAACTCGAATATCGTCAGTTTATCATACAACACAAAACTTATGTTTAGGTTTTCAATTTTAAAATCACTTAGGATCTGCTTAAAGGATTTAATTGAGCATTGTAATTTATGATTTCATGAATTCATTTGCATGTTTTGAATATTCAAGCTACTTGTAGTATTTAAAGTCATTTTACATGAAAAAACAAATAAATTTTAAAACGTGGATGACATGTGGCGATCTTACGTGCAATTGAATGTATTTTGTTACAAAGTTTGTTTAAATTCACCGTTTAAAAGCGACATGTTTTTTCATGCCATTTTCATCATTTAATTTAGTATATAGTCTGAGTTAATTAATGGTGTTGTGTATCAAGTACATGTAATTTCAAACGGGACTAGCGAAATTTACAATGTTTGTTTAGTGTTTATATTGTTGATGCATAACTAGCAAACATGGTAAGCTTGGACAGGAATCCACTTATATCACGGTTTAGTAAGGTATAATTTAAGGTAAGATATGGTAAATAACAAAATACCGAAGTTACTGTTAATTTATTTTCTGCATATGCGAATTTCGACAGATTATGTCTCATCAGTGCAGTTCAAACCAAAACATTTGGAAGTCCATTAAGCGAAAAAACATGTTAAAGCTGATAGAGAACAAATAACTAAAAGGATCTAAATAGAAAAGCCAAAATTCAGCTAAGGATAGAGCTATGCATGAGGGAGATACTCCTTAGTTATAAACAAAATTTTGCAAAATTTAAGTATTGCAAGTTTTAATACAATCGGTTTTCGGGTCAGCACCGAAGTAACTGTCGTAATTTTTCCATTTCAATACATACTTATTTTAATGTACCGTGTTTGGAATCTGATTTATCCAAAGCTGGGGTTTCAGCAAGGAACTGATACCCAAGAGATTTAATATAGTCCATCCGAGAAATGTCTTCAGCAGTGTGCTCATCCAGTTGTGCAGTTGCAAAATGAGTTCTGTTTCTATCAGCTTTTCTTGTTGTAACCTTCTGATTTGAACTGTGGATTTTAATTTACGTTATTGTCTTGATTTACATTCATGAAAATGTAAATGGATGGATGCGGGACATGAAATTTCGCATTAAAATGTACGTAAAATGACTGATGTGTTTGCTGTGCAACAATCGGAGGGTGCATCGCATGAAAAAAATAATCAGCATACTAAATACAGTGAGGGCATTTAACCCATCTACCGATTTCATTATACTCAAATCTCAGTCTTAAATTTTGCATTTTTATGTACCAAGCTTGTTGCGCTTTCGTTAACCCGAATCGGTGCGCTTTTGATGAAATAGTAAAATTTCAAATTTTTTGATATACGCCCTTGAAAACTTCATCTACGCCGACTGTTCCAAATACCCCGATCTCAAAGGATTAGTTCACCATTTTGACCCCGCTAAAAAGGGCCACCATGTCCGATGAAGGCACATTCAAAGAAAAAGAACACCATCACCATCCTTACGTTTTGCTTGTATTAAAGGGTATTCATTTAGCTAATTTCTTCCTACAGAAGTTGTAAAATGCTGTTTTCATATGTATTAAATAAACGAGTCTTTTAATTCACTTAAAAGTCTTGAAGATTGTTTAATATCTCTTTTCGTCATTGTGTCGAGGTGTTTGAGAAAACAACAGTCCAAAATTCCTACCGATTTCTACCTAAATCTTTATTTTGTTTATTGCAATAAACTATTCCGGAAGTTTTTGAGTTTGATTTTTTTTTCTTACAGTTTTTTACCAGGTTAGACGAGCAATCCTTGCACGCAAAATTGCGTATGTCTCATTATGTTCTTCAAAACAGTGGTCTTGTAGTTCGTAGTCTAACTGTATTGGGGTTTGTTTGTTATACCCCCGCTTTGCGGGAGGTATAAAGTGTTCATGGTGTCCGTCCGTCTGTCCGTCTGTCCTTTCGTCCGTCCGTCTTTCTGTACCAAAAAACTGGTATCCACAACTCCTCCTAAACCACTGATTGGAATTTCATGAAACTTATGCATGAGCTTAATTACATATTGTAGATATCCACCATGCATTTTTTCCAAAAATTCTTTTTTTCCAGATTTTTGATACGTTTTGGACTTTGTCATTTCGCTCAATGCAAACAATATGGTGACCACTTGGTATCCACTACTCCTCTTAAACCATCGATTTGAATTTTATGAAACTTATGCAGGAGCTTATACATATTGTAGATTGCATTTTGTTTTCCAATAATTCTTTTTCTTTTTAGATTTTTGACATGTTTTAGACTTGTCATTTAGCTCAATGTCATTTAGCTCAATGCGAACAATATTGTGTCCACCTTGTATCCACTACTTCTCCTAAACCCCTGATCAATTTCATGAAACTTAGTCAGGAGCTTAATTACATATTGTAGATGTCCACCATGCATTTTTTTCCAATAATTCTTCTTTCCATTTTTTTCATGTTTTTGACATTGTCATTTTTTCTCATGTAAACCATATAGTGACCACCTGGTATCCACTACTCCTCTTGAACCATCTATTTGAATTTCATGAACGTTATGCAGTAGCTTAATTACATATTTTGGATTTGTACCATGCATTTTGTTTTCCGGTAATTCTTTGTTTCCAGAGTTTTGACATGTTTTGGACTTTGTCATTTTTTACTCTTTTATCTCAAAGCAAATCACATGGTTACCATCTGGTATCCACTACTCCTCTTAAACCACTGATTGGAATTTCATGAAATTTATGCAGTAGCTAAATTACATATTGTAGATATGTGACTATGCACTTTTTCTAATAATTTCCCTTTTACCAGATTTTTTACATGTTTTTGACTTTGTCATTTTGGCTCAATGCAAACTATATGGTGACCACCTGGTATCCACACTCCTCTTAAATCAATGATTGGAATTTCATGCAACTTATGCAGGACTTTAATTATATATTTTACATGTGCACCATTTATTTTGTTTTCATTGAATTCATTTTTTCCAGATATTCAAAAAGAAATTCAGGAATGGGTGGGGCGGGAGGTATCCGTGGCCCACTAGGCCACAGTAACTCTAGTTTATTAAACCATAAGGAAATTGGATGGAGAAAAGGGAGGTATTTGGTTTTAAAAAACGGTTCAACCCTACAGGTTGCTTTTGTTGGTGTCAGTACCATGACCGGCTCTCTCGAGTTCCTATAGGTTTTTGTCTTTCGCCTGTGCTTTTGTTGCTTTCTGGGGAATTATGGTCTCTTGCTAAAAATTTTTATTATTGTGTTCCCTGTTCTTTTCTCATCTTTAATGTCCCATTAAAAACCTCGATCGTTGCATTTCAGCAAAAGTGTCTGCATAAAGTGGCATATTTTGTAACTTTTTGCTATTTTGTATGTATGTTTGGGGTATTTTGAACACTATCCCAACTTTTCAACTTTGTTATTGTTATTGTTATACCTGGTGCAAATGTTACATGTATTTACACCATTTTTTTCAGATGAAGGCAAAGACCCGCTCCAAAATTTTATTGAGTTGTATAATATTTGTCATGGTTACTGTCATTACATATAGAAGTGATCGAAACCTTATTCTTTTTCCAGGTAAGTACATGGCTTGTCTTTTCCAGGTAAGTGCATGGCTTGTCTTTTCCAGGTAAGTGCGTGGCTTGTCATTTCCAGGTAAGTGCATTGCTTGTCTTTTCCAGGTAAGTGCATGGCTTGTCGGATATTCTGCTATTGTTTTCCAATTTATAGTTGTTTGTTGTGATGTTTTCTAAAGCTCATTCATTAATCGGCTAATTAGAATGTTATCACTCACAAAACATGTTAAACAATCAATTCCATGCAACTTGACAACTCTTGAAAACACGCAGAATAAGAAATACCACTCTCCCAAATAACTTTGATATATCAAAACAAATAACTAGAGGATGATATACCCCTGCGCGAGGTTGAATCAAATTGGGATTTCTTAGTAATGATATTTGTGTCTGTAAAACACATATGATGCCCCCGCTAAACACATGTTATTATAGTAGTTGCACGGATAAACTATATATCTTCTAATACTAAATCACTTAATAAAATAATGAGTTTAACAATGTATATATTTTTGAAAATAAATGAACCGAAATCAAAATACATACCACATGCACATCTTCAATATGCGTACAAATGAAATGCAAAATGAAAGTTTTTTAGCATCAACACTGTAGGAGGAGTTGGGTGGACAATCTGTATACCCTCTGTTAATAATTCAGCCCAAAAATGACTGAGTTCAACGATGTATATTTTTCCAAAAATGCATCAAAATCAAAATCCTTTTCAAATGCGAATCTTCAATGTAAGTACAAAGTATCTGCAAAATAAGAACTTCCTAGTATGAACACTGTAGGAGGAGTTGTGCGGACAAACTATGTACCATCTATTACAAAATCACCAAAAAATAACTAAGTTCAACGATATATTTTTGACAAAAATTAACCAAAATCAAAATCCTTTCCACATGTGCATCTTCAATATATGTACAAATGATATGCAAAAAACTTTCTAGCTTCAAAACTATAGGAGGAGTTGCATGGACAAACTATGTACCCTCTATTACAAAATCACCCAAAAATGGCTAAATTCAACAATGTATATTTTTGACAAAATCATAAGCATTGCCACAAGTGCATCTTTAATATACGTACAAATGATCTGCAAAATAAAAACTTCTTTAGCATAAAGACACACTATGCAATCTCTATTACAAAATCACCAAAAGATGACTTAGTTCAACAATAGGAAAAAGAAGGGAAACGGGGAATGTGTCAAAGAGACAACGACCCAAAGGGTAGTAATAACAACTCAGAGCCACTATAAGATCTTCAATGAACGGTGAGGAAACCCCACACCCAACGGCAGGTCGGAGTTAGCCCCTAAATAAAGAGCAATCAAGTTCAGCGAAATAAACATCATCCTAGACTGTATATTTTTGATAAGAATTCACCAAAATCAAAATCCTTACAAAATGCACATCTTCAATATAGGTACAAATGATTTGCTAAATAAAAACTAACTAGGATCAGCACTGTAGGATCAGTTGCACGGACAAATTATGTACCCTCTATGAAAAATCACCAAAAATGACTAAGTTCAACAATGTTTATTTTTGACAAAAATGCATCAAAATCAAAATCCTTATCACATGCACATCTTCAATGTACCGTATGTACAAATGATCTGCAAAATAAAAAACTTTCTAGCATAAAAACTGTAAGAGGAGTTGCGCGGACAAACCATGTACCCCCTCGGACGAACGGACGGACGGAGAGACGGACGGGCGGACGGAAGACAGACGGATAGACAGGGGTGAAACAATATGCCCCCCCCCGATTTATCGTCATGGGGGCCAAAAAATTCTACAAGGAGCATTTGACAAGACACAATAAGTAAAATTTNTTATTCCCGGTTTCCATGGAAATCGGGTACTAGAATGGTTCGCTGCAAGCATGTCTGCAGAAACGAAAACAAAGCTTGCTCATTGGTCAGAAGTTCCCGCGTAATACTGGTGCTAAATGATGTGCGTCGTCTCCGTAATCCCGCTGATTTGCACATCGATATAAACCATTCGAGGATACATTGGAAAAAACTTGAATTTAACTATAAACTGATTGCCTCATATATGTTTACATTGTCATTGCCTTCAATATAATCAGTTTGCGAAATACAACCATGGACAAGTAAGGGACGACAAATACCCAAGCTAGCTATATTGGAGTCAACTGGTATAGGGAAAGGCAATCGTTTCTTTATTCCCGGTCGCCATGGTAGCCGGCTTTAGGAATCCGTCAATCTGTATTTTAAAAAGGTCGGAATCTGATCCGATCAGCAGATTTCCTCTGGTATTATTATCTATCCTGAGGGCTTCCGATATGGGAAATGTGCATAATTTTATATCTACGGTTCCGAACACTAAAGAAACTGTTTTGTCGCAGCTTTAAACCAACGATTGTTTGAATATTTCATAAAATATCGTTTAACAGGTTGAAATTTAATATTTTGATATAAAGCATTTTTTTCAATTTATAAATGTATCCATACACACGGGTATGGATTCGTTGCTCTTAGGGATGCCAGTATATTTGTAACACTAATTGTTGTATATATTTGTCAATAAATGTAGACAATACAGTACAACGAGGTGAGCTTAGCAGGATGTAGTACATTTTATCCCAGATTGAACAATTACTCCAGTTATTTAAATCTTTGTTACATATATATATGCCCAATAAATGTATTGATGGCTATAAACCGGGAAGCTTTTAAAAAAAGCTTAACTTTTCACATATACATTTGTAACTATGACCAAAATTGAGGAAGCATTGTGCGTATTCCGGTTGTCCGAAACCTCTGAAGATCCCAAAATAATAATTAGAAAGCTCAATATTTCATTTCAAATTACGCTATAATGACAATATCTCTTTGTTTCAGGAATCATAAACAAAGACTCAGAAAATACAACACTGATAGTGATTGTTACATACTACAGAAGTGGTTCTACCTTACTTGCAGAAATAATTCAACAATCAAAACAAGTATTTTACATCTACGAGCCATTTACGAAGATGTCACCACACGATATATATGAAATAGACAATGTATGTAATGCAATGAGTGGGCAATGTAGGCAAGTATCAACAAATACATTTTCCTTCAGATTGTCATGATTAACCCAGTTTTATTGGCTAAATGGAATGGTAGAGAAAAACGAGATTTCTAAATTCTGGCTGCCGATTAATTCATTCCTTGCCTATAATCCATATTGTGTAAACGAAGACATCTCAGAAAAAGAACTTCTTTTAATGGATTGAATTGGAATAAGGAATTACAGATATTTTTGCTTTTGAGAATCACTCATCAACAATAGAAAAGTCCAAGAAAAAAGTCCCCATTCGGTAAAAATTTAATGCTATTCATCCTTAAAAAGCATTATCAACAGACTCATCATTTTTATATCTTATGTACCTACTCATATCTTCCGCTTTCCTTTTTTTATTCTACAATAAACTTACTTATTCCCTTTTGCCTTCTTCTCTAAGATAACTTTCCCATTTATGTTTCAGAAAACCAACTCATTTGTTCGAGCAATCGTCGTTTGTTCTTGAACAACTGAAACATCTATCTAACTGTAACCTGGATATGCTGGAGAGAACTTTCTTCGGAGAGTACAAAGCGAGCGATGCCGCAAGACAGCTCGAAGTATGTCGTCGAAGAAATAACAATTTTCACTGCTTGCAAAAAGCTATCAAGGAGTGTACAGGGAAAATAAGACTAGTTAAAACTATTAGACTGTCTTTGCAAGTACTCACAGAAATGATCGGCTATACATCGTCTATGAAAATTGTTTATTTGGTTCGTGATCCACGCGGAATCATTAACTCAAGATTGAGCAACACGCTACCAGGTAACAACAATTTAACGACTCTCGCACATACTCTCTGTGGTCGTTATGAGGATGATTTAGGGATACTTGATTCGCTGTCAAAAATAATTCCTCATAGAATAAAAGTAATCTCGTACGAGGATATTATAAGTGAACCATTTAGTGTGACTGAGGAGCTATATCAATTTTTGAATTTATCTTTTAACAAAAATGTAACTGACTGGTTAGAATCTGCTATGTTTTCTGGCAAGAAAAGTGGCTTTTATGACGTGTACAGGCCAAATGCTACTGAAACAGCTAGTAAATGGATGACATTGCTTTCAAAGGAAAATATTACCGCTATTGATGACGTATGTGGACATTTGTACGAGCGTTTAAATATGAGGAAAGTATTATAATAGTCACTTTAATAGCGAAACTATAGTTAGAGTCTCCAGACATTGAAGTTAAAGTTCAAGACTCACAACAAGGATGAAAAGCCGAATTTAGAAATAATACTGTTTGGTTTATTCATTGGTCAACGGCATGAGAAACAAAGGAATTATTTCTCGATATTTGCCCATTAATACACTCCGATGTAAAATAGCGCAGTATATAGTGACGTCAAATTCAGTGAAAACATTGATTTTAGTTCAAAGGATTGGAAATATAAAAAAGAAATAAAAGTAATTTTGGAGGAGTTAATTCAGTTTATGAGTGAGTTGGTCGTGTTTACACATCGATAAACTCCTCCAAAATTACTTTAATTCTATAACATTTAAGAGGACCTCTTCCGTTTCTAAATATGTGTATGAGTAATGAAGTAGTACATGTAAAACCGTTCGTACATATGAAAAAGAAAGGAAATGGGGTAAATGTCAAGGAGACAACATCCCATATCCAGGTTAAAACGACCAAAAACAAAGCATCTAGGGGTCACCGTAGTTAACGAAAATGTTGAGGAAAATGAATTGAAAATGCCAACTTCTTACTACCCACCTTTCAAAAATAATGAAGTTTATATAAACTACTGGAAGTACTATCATGACGAAACAAAAGATAACTTACACTGTATTGCTGAATCAACTTTGCCATTCAGCAATTGATTAAAGTTGGACGCAACTTTGTACATTTTGTAATCAACCGTTGGTATTAAAAATTTTCCGAGAGGTGTCTCTCTCTCCTTTTCATATTTTCGGGATGAACACAAATATTTTTTAATATTTTTTCTTTCCTTAAATTGCGATATTTTTTCCGCCTGAAACAAGTTCTCCACGAGTTCCATTTTAACAAATGAAGTATTGAATTCTGATGTCATCTGATACAGTGTTTTAGTCTTGGCCTTTGATATCTAAATATTTAAATCCAAATATTGGAATTTTTTATTTTGATTTTTTTTCATTCTGTAAAGTTTACCCCACATTAAGTACACCATACCGTCTACAAAGAGATTGATATTGTATGACTGAACATGTAACTTAATTCAGATAGAAACTACAGAAGTCTAATAACACGTTGGAACTTAAAGACCTAATTACGCCGAAAATTCTGTCAAAGTCCTTTTTTTTATGTTGTCATCTGCTTGCAATATGAGCTCTCCAGTCAATCGGAGGTAGAGAAATATTTTTCTTTTCCACTTCCGGGTGTTGATTCTTGTCCAGAGTGCACGTGCCTAAAGTTTCCGGTAGATTATTTCCACTGGAAATACCCCGAGCATCCAGAGTGAATATCCGGAAACGCATAAAACTTTCTGGTAACAATAAACCAAACAAGTATTACCTTTCCTAAAAGCTAGTCTGACGTCAGTATTCTTTTATTTAGACAAAAAGTATATTTTGTTTGATGATTTACCAGAATTTTCTAGCTACATATTCGTAAAGGTAACCAAACAACATTCACAATATAATTCAACAAATGCGGTTCTCCTGATATATACGCAGACGCTAGGGGGTATCACTTCGTGAGTATGAGGTATGCAAAAAAATCATTTTCTTTTCTGAGAAGGAGTCTCCTCGAAATAAAAAGCTGTAAACAGTCAGGGGAAAAAGTAAGATTTGGTTCGGACTTTGAAGAGAACTACCGTAATGTCACAAAAACATAGAAATCAACCACTGCCTACTAAGCTCACCTCGTTGCGCAGCATTGTCACATGTTACACATGTCATTTAACAGGAATGGACTTTAATCATTCTCTTTCTAATTAGCTGATTTTGGCTTTCTATTTAGATCATATTTGGTAATTTGTTCTTTATCCGTTTTTAAACATCTTTGACTTTATGGTCTTAAAACATTTAGATTTTATCTGCATTGAAGAGACATAAGTTGTCGAAATGCGCATATGCAGAATCAAAATTCACAGTAACTTCGGTATTTAGTTATTTCTAACACAGCATTCACTTCAGCTGTCATCCCAAAATGCACAATACATAACAATATCGTTGATGTGCGACATGTCAGTAAGCGGGAATGGACTTTTGGCCCAATAAAACTAGTTTAACCCCGCCGCAGCAGGTTTGCGCCTGTCCTAAGTCAGGAATTTATTAGGCCATTGTGTGTCTTGTCTGTTTTCTAGTTAGTTCACTTTATGTCTATTGGAGTCTAGGATGATGTTTTTTCGCTGAACTTGATTACTCTTTATTTAGGGGCTAACTCCGACCTGCCGTTGGGTGTGGGGTTTCCTCACCGTTCATTGAAGATCTTATGGTGGCTTTGAGTTTTTATTACTCCCCTTTGGGTCGTTGTCTCTTTGACACATTCCCCGTTTCCCTTCTTTTTCCTATTTAACCATTCTACCTTACCAATTCAGTAATGTATGTCACAGATGGCATCCGAAGCATGCATTATTGTTGTCATCCCAAAATGCATCATACATACTAATATGGTTGATGTGGGACATGTCAATATGCGGGAATGGACTTTAACCATTCTGCCTTACCAAGTCGCTCATGCGTAAAAAGAAGATCACAGACAGCATCCGAAGCATGCATTGTGGTTTTCATCTCAAAGTGCATCATACATACCTATAGGGTTGACGTGGGACTTGTCAATAAGCCGGAATAGACTATAACCATTCTACCTAACCAAGTCGCTCATGCGTAAAATGAAGGTCACAGACATCATCCGAAGCATTCATTGCTGTTGCCATCCCAAATTGCATCACACACACACACCAAAATGGTTGACGTGGGACAAGTCACTTAGCAGGAATGGACTTTAACCATTCTTAATAACCGGACGCCGACGCTAGGGGTATCACTTCGTGAGTATGAGGTATGCAAAAATCATTTTCTTTTCTGAACGCCAAATTAACATATATTCAAATAATTATACCTATCTTCAAATAATTGAAAATAGGTCTAATTCTTTTAAAGATAAAGCAATTTATTTGAACCTATCTTCAAATCATGCAGGGGAATTAAACCTATCATTAATTGAATTAAAGATATCTTTAATTCATTTGAAGATAGGTACAATTGAATTAGACCTATCTTTAATTCATTTGAAGATAGGTCTAATTGATTTAATAACTAAATACCGAAGTTACTGTGAATTTAAATTCTGCATATGCGCATTTCGACAACTTATGTCTCTTCAGTGCAGATAAAATCTAAACGTTTGGAAGACCATAAACTCAAAGATGTTTAAAAACTGATAGAGAACAAATAACCAATATGATCTAAATGTGGAGCCAAAATCAGCTAAGGACAGAGCTTTGCATGAGGGAGATACTTCTTAGTTTTCAACAAAATTTACAAAATTTAGATATAGTAAGGTTCCAAACTGAATCGGTTTTCGGGTCTAAACATTTCTTTAATTCATTTGAAGATAGGTGTCATTGAATTAAACCTATCTTTAATTCATTTAAAGATAGTTTAAAATGCAATATCTCCTTAATTCATTTGAAGATAGGTGCAATTCAATTGAAGATATGTGTATGAAAAAGAAAGGAAATGGGGTAAATGTCAAGGAGACAACATCCCATATCCAGGTTAAAACGACCCAAAACAAAGCATCCATTTAAACATAGGTACAATTCATTTTGAGATATCTTCAATTCAATTAAAGATAGGTTAAATTCAATTATACCTATCTATAAATATATAAAGATAGGTACAATTCATTTAAAGATAGGTTCAATTGAATTGCACCAATCATCAATTAATTGAACCTATCTTTAAATAAATTAAACCTATCTTCAATTATTTGAAGATAGGTACAATTATTTGAATTTATATTAATTTGGCGTTCCATAAGAAAGGACATAATAACGTTATTCTTCTCTAACACCGTTTCTATTGATTTAAGTTAGAAGGATACAGAATTCTACTAGTATCAATCAGGATATCTTAATTTCTCTTGTGAGAAATCGGAATTCTAATTTATACTAGATTGAATCCAGTACAAATTAGAATTCTAATTTGTCCCAGATGAAATTGGAATTCCAATTTGTACTGGATTTAATCCAGTACAAATTAGAATTCTTATTTGTTCCAGTAAAAATTAGAATTCCGATTTGTACTAGGAGGATTCTGGATCCTACGTGATTCCAATTTGTACTGTAGCATATATATGGCTGTTCCAATATTATTCAAACGTGGAAATAAAAATAAAGGTGCTCATAAATATTTCTACTTTCAGTTTTCTTTTGTTAAAAGTCCACATAAAAACATAAGATACAAAAATATACCCAAATTTATAGGTATTTTTTTAGTTTTCTTAGTTTGTTCAATTGGCGGAATGGCAATTATTTGCCTTCACCTAGTAGTGCTTCACTTTTGTGTTTTTTGTGCGTTTAGAATCGAAATGATTCATGGGAGCTTGAATATATATTGATTTTCCCATGAATTGGCCCTTAAAGTCGTTATTGTACCCCTCGCGGTCGCTTATGGTAAAATATTCGACATAAAGGGCGACATAAAATAATTTTACGCCGTGGTAAAATCAGTATATATTTCAGCTCCTATTATTAATATTTTTCTTAAACAAAACCATTGGGAAATAACTGCAATATGTTTCTAGATTTTAAGGTATAAATTTGCACATTGCGTTTACTGTCGACGTGTTAACGTAGCCAGTTAACAGATATTTGTGATCATCAAATCCCCAATTGATGACGACAAATCAGCAACTACAAAACAGTTGTCTCTCTTCTAATGTTGTAGTTATATACATGATAACGTCTATTACATTAACGAATATTGAAATCAACATCAGCTATATTAGTGCATTGGAAATATGTCAAACAATAGTCAATATCGTCTAGACTTGAGATTAAACCACAGATTTCATTATGTCATCTAAAATAATTCAGTTTTTCAAAATGATAAAGAACTGATACGAAAGGTTTTTTTACCTACATAAATGTGCAATTTCATGTCATTGGACTAAATGCAAGATTGTGCGGACGCACGGAATCGGAGGAAATTTATTGTGGGGAATATGGTAGCTGTAACGGTAAAGTTGTTTAAATCATTTTTTATCAATGTATTAGATTTCGGAGGACCTTTTAGCGAAACGAATGGAAATTTTAGCAAAAAGGACGTTTTAGCGACAAAAAGTGGTCTTTTGAGCAAAATAATTAAAGGGCATTTTAGCGAATCTGGAAAACCTAGATAGACATTTTAGCGACAAATAGTTTGGCTACACCTCTTTCGTTTGGAAAGGTTTGTATGTTGTATGCTGCTCCCTACCCACAAAAAGGAGGTGGACGCAGGTCTTTCAGCAGGATCATATTTAATATATTTATCTTTAAAATGAACATAATTTTAGACACGAAATACTAGTTTAATAGTTCCAAAACAAAATATTTTTCAAATAGCACGAAAGTATGTACATGACTGACGAATTTTAGGCCGGTCGTAAATCTCTTTTCCCCGGTACTTAAAACAAAGAGCTCTTATAAAATATTCCCTCTTGATCTCGTCATCACTGTACTCCTTGCAAGTCCCAGCTTTCGTTCGGTTCTAACCACAAGGGCCTGTTAGGATATGACATTTATATTTCAATTCTAAATATTTTTTCTTTAAACTGTAAAAATTTCTTTGAAGTTTCTTTTCAGTTTTTTTTTCAGCTTGACATTCTTATATTGATCTTAATATATGTTGTTCATCAAATTATCCTAGGTCGCCTAATTTTAATTCGATAAAATGTCCCCTTATCCTCTCGCTTAAATGTCCACCATAATAAAATTCAGTTTCGCTAAAATGTCCTTCGCCCGTATAAGTACGCCGACGATTATTTGACGAAGTGCTTCGTATGAAAGGATGAGTGGCAATAAGACCCATATTTGGCCCTAAACAAAATAGTGTTATATTTATTGGAAATATTAACTATTACATCTGGCTACAAAGAAAACCTCAAATAATACAAATTCCTTTCAATTTACGTTATTGTGACAAATACAAATACAAATATAAATAATTTTATTGAACAACCACATGAATACAATAGGTTTGACAAATAACAATATGAAAAGACATTAAACATGTTTAACGTGTTTATCATGTCACCTCATGGTGACTTCAAGATGAAGAACAACAATAAAAGTGTTGTTCCTTTGCTTGTTTTAACCATGTATTTGTAGAGAATTTGTCTCATGCGCATTTATTCCATATTATCCTTTCAAAGCTCTGTCCTTAGCTGATTTTGGCTTTACATTTAGATCATATTGGTTAATTGTTCTCTTTCAGATTTTAAGCATCTTTGAGTTTATGGTCTTCCAAACGTTTAGATTTTATCTGCACTGAAGAGACATTAGTTGTCGAAATGCGCATATGCAGAATTTAAATTCACAGTAACTTCTTTATTTAGTTATTCATTCACCATTAACCGTTGAAAAGAAAATATCAATCTTTGAATAAACAATTATATATAAAAGTAGCTACACGATTCACAAACAATTTGTTGTTATTTCATCATATATAAATAACTCCCTCTATCGTAGTTTTGTCCTTAACTATATTTAATATTACTGATTATTCGGATTTCGTTTGGTTTTATGCATTTTAAACACTTTTTGAAATTATGGATTTCCTTTGTTTGGGTTCTAGTGCTGCTGATGAGGAATGAATTTCCGAAATGGCCATACAGCTCATTAAAATTATTGCAGTTGGAATTAACATATGTGTTATGGTCTCATGTTCATTTACTCCATATCCTTTCGTAAAATATGTATGTAAGGAAGCGTATTACCGCCACACAACCTTTTTTAATATTTTGCGTTATAACGCAAATGTTTGCGTTATTTTGCAATGGTTTGCGTTCTCAAAAAAAATTGTATTTTATGATTTGTCAGCAATCAAATGCGCCAATGACAAATGGCCAATAGACTTGAATATGGGTATACTATGAATTAATGTGATATTTTTTAAATATATTCGCTTGTCGAAAGATTAATCTCTTGTACGTAGGAGATGATCCTTAGGAAGAGAACAAAAACGCTCCCGTATATATGTATTGATCCATACGATTTAAAAAGTAAAAAATTCTTAGCTTAAGCCCTTGCAACATTAACTTTAATTTCTTTCTTTTGACGTATATTTCTTGCAGCTAAAGTCGGTTTCACTTCCTTTAGATAATGTAAATTCTCTTATGCTGACTTTAATATTTCATATATCGGCACCGGATTTTGTATGGTTGTGTAAAAATATTATACACTTCTAGAACCACTTTTAATTTGATGATTTCCAATACATGTTGAAATAAAAAAAAACACTTTTTAAAAATGCCCCATGCTTTTAAATGGATGATAATTTCGGCGCACAATCCGCGTCTAGACTAGACCATTCTGAGATAGGTATTGGCAGGTATATCTTGAAGTCAGATGATAAACAAGTCTCACTTTGGCTTTAACCATGTGCTTGGACCCCCTTTTGGTTCAAGAAATAACAAACCCGTAAATGATATAATTCAACAAAATACTTAAACATGTAATTGAAATACGCATGCATTAAACCCAAAAGAAATATTTGAAATAAATTGTTAATGTACTGCTAAATTCTGTTCGGTGTCTACAAACAAAAAGTCCGTGGATAACAATTGTTAACCCCGAACGAGTACACNCCCCCTCATTATTAGGTAGGTCAACTTAAGTTACTTGGTCGCCCTTAAAATAGGACAATCCGACACTTAAAAATTTTCACCTGTTTGAAAAAAACAATTGAAAATGTACACAGCTGAAGACTTTTGTGCATGCCGTAAACGGCGAAATCAACATTTTTCAGTTGTGTATGATCATTCTTGATACATACCAAATATGATAAAGATCAGTGTAAAAATAAAGCTGAAATCGTAAGATTTCCATTATATAAAGGAAGTGAAACCGACTTTACTGAGAAACCGACTTTACTGAGAAAATGAGGCTCATCCTCTAATTTATTACAAAAGGTATAGGGAGTTTGTTATATCTACCAGTCTCAATGTTTAAGGGGTGGGCGCTGATTTGAAGTTTACAAATGGCATTTCTGAATTTTCTGTCCTTAATATAGATCAAATACCTCTCTCTATCGTAGTGATGTTTTAGTTTCTGATAATATCTCAGTTCTCCAGTTTTGTATATATGAATCAAACACTCTTTGTGAAAATGAATTGATGAACATATCAAAATTACAAAGTTAAATGGATTTTTCCAAATCTCAGAAAAGCCATTTTTTTCACGAAAATAGCCAAGTCTGATTGTGGTTCGTTATTATGGAATAGCCTAGGGTATGACTTATAAAGTAAGTCTTTACAATCTTTAGTGGCTACCCGAAACCAGTACTTAATAATAGCTATATTAATAAATATTTGGGGTGGATATTGTCCAAGCTCTCCCCTTAAAGCACAGTTGGAAGTATTTTTGTTGACTCCTAGTAAGGAGATAAAAAACTTATTTTGCATCAATTCAATTGGTGAATCAGTTTTATGTTTTAAATGTTCCTCAAATTTCACAGCCATATAACAGTATTGGTTTTATCATACTGTTATAAAGTTTCAGCATTATATCAATATCTATATCAGGGTATTAATTAACACGTTTATAAACCTTAAACAAAGCCTCCCGTGCTTTACTTACCAGATCAGCGCCTTTTGACATTACAAGGCACTGAATTTTTTGTAAAAGAAAATATGAAAGTCTTCAAAAAAGAATGTTCTCAGAGCAATTTTCCCTTAGTTAATATAGGATGCATGCAAACAACAACTTCAAACTTTCATAAATGATGTATTTCATCATTTTACATATTTTCATTAAATATGATGTTGTTATTCAGATGTGCCCACATTTTTCTAGATCCAAAATGTGTGATCAATGAAATTCTGATGATTTCCAAAAATATAATTTTTTAGTTAACTGATTGTCATGAAAATCAGACTGATATGAAAAAAGCTTATCATTTCTTGAAGCCCTATATTTGTTCATTGTTTCAGTAACATTATACAGTTATTGACTGGGTACGAAAACAACAGCTGTTTTGTTTGACCCGAGGATTGAACTGTTGCACGAAGCCTTAGGCTGAGTGCAACAGTTTAGTCAGAGGGTCAAACAAAACAGCTGTTGTTTGAGGACCCAGTCTATAACTGTTAAGTTATACCTTTTTATATCTAATTATGTTTTTGTCTTTAAATGAGCTTTATTGGCATATATACATTTACTATATCTTAGTATTGCAACTTCCAAATTATTCATACGCTTCATTTCATCCTTAGACATGTTGGTGTTGCAGACGACACTGAGGAGATCACGTGATATGCGCATGATGTTAATGAACCAATCAAAATAAGGCAAGCGGTCAACAGATCGCAATCGGTCAACAGACTGAAAACTGTTGACCGGTCAACAGATCGTATTTGGTTTAAAAAAATAAACAGTTGAATTGTCAATCTATGTTTCTAATGTATTTATATAAGGAAAATATTATAAGGTATAACAAAAGACATCTGTTTGATTAGTTTTAGTTTCATCGAAAATCTTGGGCCAAAAATAGGTCTTTGTGCCACTCTTCCTTTACATGACATTCAGGGGTATCGCCAAAACTGATATTAACATATTTCCATCACTTTATTTCAGCGACATATACGGGAGTTTTGAAAGCCAAATGTCTTCGAAATGTTCATGGGGGTTAATTGAAAATTCAACATTTCTAACCCTGGAAATTGCAACACAGTCGATTTACATCTTGGAATATCAAATTTTATGAATAAATGAAATGGTGTTTTAAACTAATTTTTATGGGTTTTACATTAGAAATTACAGAAGAAACAAACATATTTCGTAAATCCGTCACAGAGGATAGAAGTGTGTTTAGGGGGTCACTAGATTCGTCCATTTTACGCGAACCCGTAGCAATGTGTGATCAATTTCAGGAATGTAAAAACTTGATTGAGAACTATTTTATATAAGGGACCGACCATTTAACCTGAAGGGGGGTTATGGTTTATTTATCTTTTTCACGTGTACCAACAAAATATTTTTTTTCATAATTAAATTATTTTGTAACATTATTTTGTGGGGCAGAAAGCCCCCTTCAGAAAATATTTTTTCATCATTTTGGCAGCCAAAATATTTTTTCATATAATTTCAGCTCCAAAATATTTTTTTAGAAAAAAAACCATAGCCCCCCCTCCTTTCAAGTTAAATGGTCGGTCCCTAATAGTATTCTAAAATGTGAAAATGTTTGACGTTCATGTGATACTTGTATTATACAATTACGGTCTTTTGTAGAGGTCTATTTAAACCGATATCGAGCGTCGGTCAATATAATTGATATTTAGAGGTCTATTTTAACCGATATCGACCGATACAAAAAACCATGATTGTTTTATAATTCAAAAGAAAATATATTTTTCAATAGTTTGTTAAAATAAAATTCGTCCATCTTCAGGAAAGTTGAAAATTCTTGATCAAAAACAAATTTCAAGAGAACCTACTGTAAATTTGTGTAAATTTGACAAAAGTTAGCTAACCGAAGACTAATTTGCTTTTTTTTGTCATTTCGGTAATATTTGATTTCCAATGACACCTTCTGACATCGACATTGTACAAAAATGTACCGATTCAGAAATTCAGCACACACGAAACATGTCTTGACCAATCAGCGACGTCGTGAACAATCAAAATCCCAGAATGCCGTACATGCAATTTCTGAATTGGTCCATTGTGCACTGTGCTTAGTGACTGACAGTGCATATGTTTATTGTAGGTGTTAAGGGTTATTTTTGTGCATTGTGACTTTCATTTCCAGGGTTTCAATGCCCTCATTACACCGTGTTTGTGCATGGAAGCCAAATCCTTACTTTTCGACCGTCGACTTTTATATTTTCTTTTTTTTTTTATTTGTAGACCTTCATCCCTGACGTAACATTATCTACAAAGTATATATAATCCAAAATGCTAATAAAAACAGATATAACACACATGCATATCGTGAAATGTAATCTACATTCAGTTAGTACATGATTTTGTCTCAACAATTAACCATATTACAAGTATAGCCATAGGAACATATTTTCATCATTTATTGTACAAAAAGATTAAGATAAAATGTAATGACTGACCTGTCACGGCCTACTGAACTTGATGTGAATAGGCCGCCCTATTTTGAAAAAGTTTGAAAACTTTGACAAAAAACAAAACAATCAATTACTTTCTTGAAGATTGGGCTGACGGATTTTTTACTGCTGCTCACTGCTTGTTGGTTGTATGTTTATCTTCGTCATTCTCAACATTTCTATGGTAAATTACCCATCTGTTGCTCTAACAGATTATTTTTTTTTCCTTCCTGTTGAATTCCCCGACTATATAATTTCGGACCAATGACCGAAACCGCGATTCCGTAATTAATTAATTAAGTTAATTAGCTAAGTGCAAGCACAACTGCATATATGCCAATGAACTTTTAAAATGTCACAACAATGTACCCATATATAGTAACAGCGCAATTACCAAAAGAGTTATTGTACACACACACACAAACAGGACAAATTGACTAAGCAGTAGGCAGGATAGGACTATTTTGACTTCATATTGAATCATTTTTATACACACCCAAAATTACAAAAACAGTACAGTTTTGCACATTTGTTGAAGACAGTTTCCATACTGTATGTCATATACAATTACGCATTTTCAAGTATACATGTATTCTATTTGGTTTA
Organism: Modiolus philippinarum; assembly: GCA_002080025.1. Classification (NCBI taxonomy): domain Eukaryota; kingdom Metazoa; phylum Mollusca; class Bivalvia; order Mytilida; family Modiolidae; genus Modiolus; species Modiolus philippinarum. The sequence goes on along the minus strand of MJUU01044393.1, from coordinate 2,566 downwards.
TTAATGTTAACTTTTCTTCTTTTTTTCTCTGACAAAATGTCAAAATAAATTTGCTATGATTGATATCTTCAAATACTTTTAAAAGTAGTTAAAAGTTTAAATTGTCGGTAATCTCAATTCATAAGAATACACATGAATCATTCTTATTAACAAAAATAAGACTCTTGAGGATGCTATACTTGGTACACATATATTTAAGATATTGTAAAAGATATAAACTTAGAACTAGATAATCCAGTAAAAGTCAGATAGTCTCAATGAAAAAAAAAATTTAAATATTACAAAAGGGTTTATGAACAAAAATTAGAAAAAATAGATTATACTACCAAAATTTTTTATATATAAATCTCAAATAAAATTTGGAAAAGGACATTTACTTAAATTCACATATTTTTGCAAAAATAAGGCAAATTGTAAAATTAGGAACAAGTCACAGTGATCATAATTTGTTAATAAAAAAAGGTAGACACTATAGAGAAAATAGTCTATGCCAGTTTTGCAATATTTTGGATGATGAATTTCACTTTTTGTAACATTGTAAGAAAAATTCTGCTTTAAGATAAGATCTTTTCAACATAATTTAACCTGAAGATGCTAGAAATTTTAACACGTACACTGAAAATGAAAAAATTAAATATATATTTGCTATGCCTATCAACACCAAAGCAAGTAGAAAAAATAGGATCCTTTATAAAACGGTCATTAGAACTTAGGACAGGGGACTCGTACCTCTGTTATTTTTTTTACTTGCTTGTTTAAGTTTTATTTGCAGATATCACAAACTATGTTTATATGACAATAAAATATTTAATTTGTTTGATATATTTTTATAATAATTCATAGTGACCCAAGGAACTTGAAAAGGGGGTTCCAATTGAAAAGTGAAGAAAAATTTCTGGCGAAAACTTTTGTGGTATATCTTTGTAAAAAGCTGGATTTTTAATAACAAATACAGGTTTGTCCGTAAAAGTGGGGGTTCCAACCCCTGGGCAACCCCCTCCCCACTGGGCTGATGCCTCTGCTGGTGGACTGCTAGTCCCCTAGTGTATTCACCAACCCTGTAGTTAGTGTTTCGGTGCTGACTCGAAAACTAATTTTAATCTCTAACTTGTAGAAAACTTTGCTTAAAGCTAAGGAAATTTGGGCTCTCCGTTTTTGTTTTGTTTTGTTTTTGTTTTTGTTTTTTGTTTTTTTGTTATTTGTTCTCTACTTGATTTTCAAATTTTTGGTTTATGGTGTTCAAAATCATAGCTGTATTAGCCAATACATCTATGTCCAAATATTTTGATTCGGTCTCGCTGAAGAGACATAAGTTGTCGAAATGGTCATATGCAGAAATTGAAATTTGCAGTGCATTCGGTATTTTGTTATCTAAGTAGTTGCATTATAATGCTTATCTCTGTCATGTAATGTAAAACAAAGTCCCGGGGCTACAAGTCGACGTACTAGTATTTCATATCTAAACTTTGAATTACATCATATCATTCAAATATAGGTGAACTCTATGAAAAAATTATGGCTATGCATGAAGTCCATAAACGTTTACAAATTTAAAGTACGTATATTATGGTTGTTCCCCTTACATGGGACTCATATTGTCCTTGCATTATGCCGGGTAGTTTGAAAGAACTTAAATACGAAGAAATTATTGTCAAACAGATATATATATAAACACAACATGCCAAAAGAGGGGGTATCTCCGAGATTACATGGTTTCAAAATTATGTCGGTTTAGGATTACACAGAGACGAAAGAAATAAATACAAAATAAATAATCAGAATTGAATTCGAAAAATAAATATGTGTAAGTTATTCCGTATTTTTTTTTATTTTAGATTTGAATGTTTAATAAATTTCTGTTTTAAGCTATTTTATAATTACTTTAAAACTTTCGATTACATTTATGCTGAATAAAAAAGTTTAACAACACACTTTCCACAGCTTTAGATTTTAACAAAAAGTCTTACATGCTGATATATTCTAAAAAATTCTCAGCAAAAAAATGCTGATATTTGCTTTAATTCAACCCTAAAAAATCTTCATTTTCGCAGGTATGGTGTACAAGATATCAATATCAATTTATGGTCCGAGAATTAACATGGACTTTTTTCCAATAAGCGATTTTCATTTTTTGCAAAAAAATATGCAAGAAGCATTTCATAATGACCGTTACATAACCATTTCTGGTACTCTATAACATTTTGTTCGCTTTCGTTGCATAAAAACGAATAATATGGCATTCATCGGCTGATTTATATACTAGAGGTAAATGTTGACACTCATTTGTATCTAGACCAGATTGTTTTGTCTTGGAATTCAGATGACTGTTTTACGTGGTTTCTGTCCTGTAGCTACTGTACAGACTTTCATTAGTCAATTGATTCTCACATTAGTCCAAATTAACCGAATAGCTTAGTTATTTCCTATTAAGATTTAGGTTGCTCTCAGGCTTAAGATAATCTTTTCTAGGGCATCAGACGTCAATTTGTATGTAAACATAGTTATACCCTACATACAGTTAAAATCCTACCCTGCGTTCAGTTCCACTCTTAGTTAGTCCTACCCG
>MJUU01044392.1:21242-35209 GCA_002080025.1 Modiolus philippinarum | reverse complement strand
ATATTTTATTTATTTATTAAAATTGTTCAATAAACCCAACAGTTCTCGTCACAATATAGCTGAAATATTGCTGAAGTTGGCGTAAAACATCAGTCAATCAATCAATCAATCAATCAACCAGCGTTAACCGAGGGACTTATTATTTTATCTTAAGAATGGTTAAACATGAATAATGACCATTGTATGCCAATTCTGAACGGCCAGGTGACACCCACACAGTATCATTTACCGCCAGTTCTACAGCTACAACACCAGTACCGGTATACCACTCATTACGATTGTTAGCTGTGATGTATACACGAGCAATCAGATTACCATTTTTATAGATGAAGTAAAAGGAATCGTACTTAGATGACATTATCTGGGCTGATACAAGGTACAGTCCAGCGGATTCGCAAGTAAACTTCCCTGTAGTTTTTAATGAATCTAGGTTGTTAATACCTGTTTGAGATCTTATGTCATCAAACCTCCATACATAGCCAGGGGAACGTTCTACAAATGATGAAATACACGCTGTTAAGGCCACTGAAATAAAAAAAAATAATATTACATACATTTATCATTAATATTCCTCATGACTGGACTGTATAAATAACTTATGGTTCAAAAATACATAATGCATCTGGACGAAATATCTTAATCAACGTCACAAATTTCTACATGGTTTACAATGTATATTACATTTTTATTTGTCTGATGAATATGCTGATATCTAATATTTTATCTTCGATAAATTTGTATCACCAGTTATATTGATTTCGAGCGAAACACACGTTGAAAATACTTTTCTCCCATTTTCAGCAGTTGGATAAATGTGTACGCGACTTTTTAACCAACGGGCGTTGATTAAATTTCCGCGAGATATTTCCTGCCATTTTAGATATTTCGCGCTTTACACACATTTCGTAGTAAGGAAAAATTCTCTTTCAGCTAGATCGCGAGTTAAAAATATTTCTTCCCTCTCAATAGTAAAATTTTGATTTTAACATGCTCGCTTAATCTCGCATGTTGAAAATCAAAATTTTACTTCGATAAAAGACATATTTGTAACTCACTCCTACCTGAAGGAGAAACTATATGTCACCAAGATTGGTTCCATAGGCTCTGTCTACAGAGCTTACCAGGCACATCCATGCATACTGGATATGGTATCTCTCGTCTATGCTGAGTAACCATGTCATAATTCAATATTGCTGTGAACGTGGGGTTTACATAAACAACAATCACATGCTTCATATGAATAAAATTCTGCTAAAAGTGGAGCACAATTAGTCCCCATAGGTATCCCTATTGTATGCTGAAAAACTTGACCACCAAACCAATGCTTCGACTTCATTTACGAAAGAGAATTTGAAATAAACTTGACCAAAACTTCAGATGATGTCTCAGAGCCTCTGCATTGACAACATCTACAGTAGCATAAAAGTTCGAAGTGGAAGCTATCAATCAATAAAGATTAAGAGTAGATCATCCAAACTTAAAGGAATTGCAATTCATACCTTGTAGTGTTTGGGAACTCTTGTCTGTATAGATGTGTATTAAATTTACAGCCTTTTTACCATAATATTTCGTCTTTTTAAAAATCATCATTAAATTTTCATTTTCACTTAGTATTATTTATATTATTATAGCTTGACGAACTAGCATAGTGTTATAAGCGACAATTAGAAAACAAATGGGGAAATACTACCTAACCATTCTGCGGATGGCCATTTCGACAACTTATTCATCTATAAAGATCAATCACAAAAATATAATTTCAAAGGTCTTAACCGAGATATATGTAAAAAGGCTGATGCCAAAACAAAAAAAAACAATAACCTGGCCAAAAGAATTATAATGACTATAAATAGTATTTGCACAACATGACAGGTTTTTAGCGGAAATCTTTACATGTAATTTCTATTTACTATCATGGATGCGCATACCTCTTTGGCTGTTTGTATCTATTAATCCTTTGATTTCTGTTAATGACACGTTCAAATCCAACTGAAGTCCATTAATTCTGTTATTAAACCTAGCGTTTTGTTCATTTATAGGTTTGTCTGAATTAACTGTTAGGTTATATAAAGCTCTAAAATCCTCTATTCTGGCCTGTTCATTTGAAAGTAAAGAGTTTGTTTTAGAACCTATGGACTGAACTTTATGTTCTAAAGCGTCGAAATCATGAAGCTGCTGAATATTTTTCAAACCGTTCAAATCTGTTATGCCTTTGTTATTTTCAGACGTCTTATTCTGTAATACAAATATTTCAGTTTTCAGCATCGCTTGTTCCTCTTTTAAATCTTTCAAGTTTTGACCAAGGTGCGTGTTATTGTCTAAAATATCTTGATATTTCTGGTCCAAATCTGAATGTTTGGCTTCAAGACTAGAGTGATTTCGTAATAGATCGTTGTATTGTTGGTCTAAATCGTTGATCTTTTTAGAACTTAATATTGTATACTTATCTAAAAGTTCCTGATATTTCTGTTCCAAATATTCCAATCTTTTCGTCTCGTTTTGCCCGGCACCTGAATAGGTTTTCAGGGGCTTTGGCTACAGAGCTGCCGGGCGCGTCCCCAGATGGTGGATAGGGGAATGTCCTGTCTTTGCGGGGTAGTCAGGTCATAATACGGAAAGCCTGACCGCGAACCATTGTAGCCAAACTGTGTGGAGAAACGCCACGCTCCATGCAGTATAAAGACCCCTTTTATATTTCTCTAAAGAGAGCAGACGCACTGGGTGTCGTATAGAAGGCTAAATTTCCTGCCCCTACCCATTTCTCCCCTTTTCCAGTGGCAATCAAAAGTCGTTGCCCCGGTTGTCCCTTCCACCTTTATTTCTTTCTACTTTTACTTACAATTTGATTTGAATTGATTAACTTGTTCTCGTCCTGATATAGCTGAAATATTGCTCATTGGACGTTAAACTCTAACTAATCAATCAATCAATCGTCTCGTTTTGACAATTTTTTGCGGCCTCGCCTTGCGACTGTGAAAACATTTGCTGGATTTGCGTTGTCAACAATGTTAACTTCTTGTCCATATCATCACGTAAATCCGTAACCCTGTCCTGCAATTTCGTTTTCTCGTCGAAAAATTCGGAGAGAGTTAAATAGCCTTTGTTTGTAGAAGTCTGTTGTCCTTTACTTGTATCAAGAAGGAATCCATTAATAACAGAAAAACACAAACAAAATACAAAAACAGTAGACATTTTTACGTATAAATCCACTATACTGCACTTATGTTGTTATCTTGCTTGTCTAATTTTATAAAAGATAAATATATTTCGACTTTGCATACGGGTCAAAATGTGACTTGAGATATATATTAAGTTCAATAAGTGTCATATGAACATTTAATTATTATACTTATCAAAAACTGTATTCAAAATTTCGGACAACAATGACTAGTATCTAACTTCTGTTTAAATTTCAGAGATGCGTTATTTTATCGTCCGACATTTATTTGTCCGACACTCATCAGTCCCACACTTATTAGTCCGACACCGAGGCAGATCTAGCCTTACCAAAATACAAATGATGGCGGATTACAGCTTTTATTTGACAAGTTTGCACCAGATTGTCATTTGCCCTTTGGCTCCTGGAAATTCTGTTCGGTTGTTTTCTTTGAACTCTCTTTGATTTATTTAAGAAATAATTCATGGCAGGTATATGGTTATTGGGAATTTAACCATGGGCTGGGCCTTTATATTCGAATTTAACCCAGAGCGTTAATGAGGGGTTAAATTTACGAATATAAAGGCCCAGCCCATGGTTAAATGACAATAACCATATACCTACCATTAATTATTTCGATTCTAATATGACAGAAAATTGAATTTTCAATTCTGAAGCGACCTAAGAGAATGCGGAATTTCCGACTCCATTGCTGTCTTTGTCCATGACGTCACAATACACAATCTGACGTTTTCAAACAGAAGCAAGTTCAAAATTCAAATCAAATGCAAATTAATACACATTTACATGTCTGAATGGCATGATTTAGTTAAAAACTGTTCTTAACTTTTATTTCCTTCATAAACTAAGACGAACAAAATTAAAATCATTGTTGTTTTCCATCCCGTTAACTCATATTCTGATTCCATTTGCGCATGTGCGAAATATATGATTATCGAGTATTATACTGGTTGACGATTAAGTAGAGCTATGTTAGAATCGACAATAAGAACCCATATAGCTGTAAGATTATGTTCTAACAAAATCCGATATTAAAATAGATGTTAGATTTGTGCTTATAATGGGCCATTTTCAAATGTTACCGAAAATCTTCATAGGAATTAAGCCATTTTTCAGTGTTTGGGAAGATAGTACTACTCTTGGTACACCGAAAACTTTTTTTTTGTTTTTGTTTGTTTGTTTGTTGTTTTTTTTTGTTGTTGTTGTTGTTGTTGTTGCGAGTGTATATACAGAGCTGGCCGGTGTTACTGCGCACCTAAAGCTTCAACTTGGACCTGGCTTTCCTAAATACTTTTTAACACCAAAACGTTGGTGTCGAAAAATAGTTCATTTATCAATGCTTTCAATTGTTGAAAGGTTATCTTGGTTACACTTTAATGTTTATTAAAAGACACTGACTCCCTGATGTAAACAACCTGTCTGATATCCGGTGATACTGCGCATTTCATAAAAAATAGGTTAAAAGGTGGAGAAAACGAATGATTTCAGAATGATCTTTGGGTATCCATCAGATATATTATTATGCTACAAAATAAACCAAAATCAGGATTTACATTTCATTCTATTTCAAATTATTGTATATTTCAATAAGAAGGGTCACATATTCTTAGCCTTGATTCGTAAAACATATAAGTCAGTGCATCTTGACGTAATGCGCCGAAGAATTTAATTTTTTGTGTTGACCTACAATTTGGCTCACTAATAGGTCAGTGTCACTTGATATCATTTATTTCATCAAGAGCGATATCATAGGGAAATTGACGATGCGCAGTATAACCGGATGCGCAATAATCCGTGACACGACTGTATGATATAAACATTAGCCCTCCCACATGGCATAATTATCCCAGTACTTTTCGCGGGGATATTGTTTTGGTCCCGTCCGTATGTCCGTTAAATGAACCTTTTCAGTGGAACTCCTCACTCATTTGTAGACTTAGGGTTTCAATTGTGTTATAAAATTGTTGCATATATGCTGCAGATGCGTAATAAGCTTTAGAATTTTATGTTGTTGGTGGTGCAAACAAAAGGCAAAAAGATGTGTTTTGTTTACTTATGTGAGATTGTCAGTGAAACTCCTAATACAGATTTGCGAATTTTGTCATATAATTGTTGTATATAGTCTGTAGATGTGCGACACACTTTCATAATTTTGATTCCGGTTCTGACATTGGTCAATTTATTGAAAATGTCAAAGACTTCTATTTTCTGAGTACTTCTTTTCTAACTATTTTTGGATTATTACATTCCATATTATTTGATTCTAATGCATCTGATGAGTGTTTACTCCTTGAAACACGTGTACAGCATAACAAAATTTTACTGTTCATGATGCAACTTGGGTATCTTTGTATTTTATTTATTTTTTATTTTTTTTATCTTTTTTTGTTGAAAATTAAGCATATTTTGGTAAGTGTTTGGGAAAATTCTCATTTTGAATACTTTGAATTCTAAAATGTGAATCCAACTTTGGTAAATATCCTGAGAGTCTCAAAGATCATTTATTTATTTATTTATTTTTAGATTTACCTAGAAACCATACTTTAAGATTTTCTTTCCATGAGTACAAACATTTTCATACATTTTGAATTCGTTTGAATTAGGACAAATATTTTCAGTAACTGAATTTCCAAAATATTTTATTCCATTTTTTTTGTAAATTTCCCGAAAGTCTCAAAGACCACTCATGTATTGGAATTCTACCCACTAACCATATATTCTTGTATTTCTTTTTAGCACAAATAGTGACTATCGATAATTTGAGATGCAAAATGTAGAGAAAAATTACGCACAGGGTCTACAACAACTGTTTTCCGTGTCAAACGGAATGAGGGGCTGGCCATCATTTCTAGTTTCAGTTTGTTTCTAGCACTGGGCTTTAACAAAAGCCTACATATTGCATTCAAGTGGCTGAACTTTTCGCTTTAAAGTATGTATATATTTTTGTTGTGAAATCGTATATATATATGATTATCTTTTAATTATAGTTCTATACATTCTTTAATTTTCAAAGTGAATTTCAACTCCTTTTGGGGTCCTTTGTTAATCTCTTTTTGACTAATCTTTCCAGTTTGAGCCTTGAAACCATGATTTTGATCTATATTACCGGAATGCAATGGAACTTAAAATGATTGGTTCAATCTATATACCGCCGTGCGCGGTCTCGGCTTATGAATAGGCCCGCTGCATCCTCCGAGCTTGGAGTATGAGTCTTCCTAACAGAGGACCCCGCGGGAACCCCGGGATATAGAATTAGGACCTAGTATCTCCGGCTTGTGGGGTGTGACCCCTCCTAAACGGGGGCTGACCCCGAGGGTCCCGGGATATAGAAATAGGACCCATTCCGTGGTTGTGCGGGATGAATAAATACACAACCCATCTTTCGGATGGGATGTAAACTCAGGTCCACGTGTTGGAAGAAATGCCACGCTTCCTGCACGTTAAAGAACCCTTGTAGCAAGCTCTTTTTTGAGTGGTCCGTAGGTGATCGGCTAAAAGGCTAAATTCTCCGCCCTTTTCGATTTCACCCTACTTTTCCAGTAGTAGTCAGAATTTCCCGTGCAATGGCCCTTTCCATATCCCAAAGTGATTATTTATTAACAAACTTGTTCTCGTCTTGATATAGCTGAAATATTGCTGAGTAGACGTTAAACAATATTCATTCAATCAATCTATATACATGTATGCAGAGATTGCTTTTTGCTTGCATATTGAAAGGAGAAAAAAAGTCTGTGAATTCTGTAGTGAATGAATGCCACGTGTAGATAACAATTACATGTATATTAACACTTTTTTTTCTAATATTAAGAATTATTATGCTTCCTGTAAGAAACTGCCTAAATAGTGTCTAATATACTATTTTGGCATAGTATACCTACAGCCATGTACAGACAAGGCCGTAACTACCATTGAGGCAAGTGAGGCAATTGCCTCACTAAGAATATCGCCATTTTTTTCAAATTCTATAAAGTTCCCAAAATGATTGAGCGTGTTTCTTGTTTGCCATCAATTTCTTTCCGGATCGTTCTCGGCATCTCATTGGCGGTACTTTCGTTTTACATATTGAAAAGTTAACAGTCTTCCAGAAAAGACGTATTATATTGTTAAAAATTCATTTGTCACGACTGCGTTTAATATAGGCGAGTGTACAGTTGATAGACATATAAGAACTAATTCCGCTCAAGCCGGTGCTATGTGCCGTCTTGTATTCAGTATAAGGTATGAGCATTAGCTCATTGTTTAAGGCCACATGGTTACAAAACCGGACTTTTTACACTGGCAGTGTGGCGGGAGCTACGCGTGGAGCAGATCATGCTTACCCTTCCGGAGCACCTGATAGTACCTCAGTTTTTATAGGGGTTCACACTGCTAGTGCTTTAATTATGTGTCGTTCTTGTTCTTTTTTGTTTTATCTGTTTTGTCTTTGTCATACTGTCTCAATTCGTGTTGGACATGAATGGCCGCGATTTTTGATTTATGATTTCATAAATTCGTTTGCTGATGTATTCGAGATGAAGGACAATAATAAAAGCGTACGTCCAGTTGTTGATTAATTGGACATTGTGTCATGTACATTTTCTCCATATCCTTTTATTATTTTTTATTTTGATAAAAACGGTAAATTTCTGTAAAACGCAAGAATTCTTTTTCATGTCAAACAAGTCTGACTATTGGGCTGGTGAATACCCTCGGGGACCTCTGGTCTACTAGCAGTGGCATCGGCCCGATGGTTTCAAAATGAAATAAATACCCAAATAGCATAATAAACGGTAAATTTCGAAATTTTGAAACTACTTCCATGAATGTTCTAAAAATGAAAATAAATGATTTAATTTTTAAATTTTGTTACATTTTCATTAAAATTAGGTTAAGACAGCAGCCTTTGTATTTCAAACACTGATGCTTGGAGCGTCCATTAACTGAGAAGGCACTGATTACTGAAGGTGTTTCTCAACTGGAAACACCAACGGAATGTGATAATAATAAATGCGTTTTCCATCTGCAAACGGTACCAGAAGCCGACAAACGTTTCATACCCTCAGCCACCCATGAATGACAATAAAAATAAATATTTCAACCTGACTTTGGGAATATATATTAAATAGCATCATGACTTAAAGATGAAGAACTATTACAATAAATTGTCGCTCGCTAAGTTATGCGTCAATGTTTCCATATAAAGTATGTATATATGTATTCGGAATTTTTCTCGTATGCATGCCAGTGTTTCCATATAAATGTATATATGTATTCGGATTTGGTCTCATATACATTTACTCAATAATTAAACGTACATCACTGTATAGTTTACAAAAATACTCCAGAGCTCCTTGGCCTTAAGCGGCCCCAAGACCCCCTACCGGAAAATTTTTCGCCTCGCTCTGCTCGGCAAATTTATTTACCTCACTAGTTCTGAACCCCTAGTTACGGCCTTGACAGACAAAATTTTGTGTGCATTCATACATAATACAAAAATACCCCAATATTATAATGTAGCACTTTGTCATCTTTTTACAAAGGAACTGTCAGTTAGTGAGTTAGTCCCAACATCACTGCATTTGATTGGTCGACCCTAGGAACAACACAGTCCAACAACAAAGTTATGCCCACGACTCGAATAGTTGAGATTTGTCCTTTGTAAACCTTTTGTCGTTGATAGGGACTGTCTGTTTCATCAGTTTTCCGTCATTAATTGAAATGATTGAGATGATTATCATAATTGCGTTGTAGAATTTGGCCATAACGAATGTCCTTTTTCTTTAAGAGCAGTAAACTCGACACAACAATAAATCCTTATGCAGGATTTTTCTATTTCATCTCCAAGAATGGAAAATCTGGATAAGAACCACGAATGCAGACAGTAAGATAGTTATGCGATACAAGGGCAAAAAAATATATAAATCCAAATCATTTGTCTACATATACTTAGCTTATTTTACCACGTTGCGACAGTCAGTTTATAAAATAAACCTTAAATTTCAATTTCATCTATCATTTTTTGCATACAAAATTCATGATTGTCCTGTAATTAAAGCTGCCCTATCATTTTAATTGAAATATCTATCGTATAAATTCACAGACAAATCGTATAAAATCTGGGACATCAGTAGTGGACACTCGTGTAAATTCCAGGACAACACATAACTCCGAATTCGCGGGTTTCTACGTTATATCAATAACACAAATCCGGACTATAAAGACAGAGCAGTAACAATTTAGTAAAAATTGCAATATAACAGAGAATATACAGAGAAGTAACAATTTAGTAAAAATTGCAAAATAACATAGAGAATAAGAAAACGCAAAGGAGTATTTCCGCTTGTAAAATCGGGTCGAATCCATGACAATCGTATAAAATTAGTTTGGGACAATCGTAGAAAATCATGTCCTCGCAGGACGACGATGCCTACTGTGATTTATAAAGTGACAATATTCCACGGTTACACCTTTCGAAGATGATATCATTGCTTGCAGTTGGTCTGAGAGTATGGTCAGCATCATGGCGTAAATCGTTAACACCGTCCTGTAATCAACGAATTCGGACAAAGTAATATATCCTTGATTTGTTCCAGTTTGTTTATTTGTATCCAGAAGAAATCCTTTGATAAAACAGAAACACAAGAAAAAGCACTACACTTGTAGACATTCTAACATATATAGCCATTTTTCCGTATTCAAGTGTTTTCAAGTTTTATCTACGTAATGGTTTTCGGATTTTCTGAGCTGATGCGCAACAACAAAAAAATAATCAGCAGCAAGTATTACAATATTACTTTTATTTAATAAAAATTTACAAGCAAAATATACATGATATATAACAAAAAAGTTTACAATACCTTCAGATATCAATGTGCAAAATCCAGTTAAATCTAAATGTTACTCTGATCCTTTACTTCTGTCCATAATATCTTAATTCCACAATGTCCAAAATATTTAAGCTCAACAAGGTCTGAAATATCTAAGTTTCACAATATCCAAAATATCTGAAGTTCCACAATGCAAGCCAAAGATTTTGAATCACACTGTATTAACTTAAATGCATGTATACAAAATGTATAATATTTGCCAACAACGAATTGATCAATCAATCTCATGAGTTTATATACCATCATGGAATATCAAAGCGAATTTGAGTGTTTAGTAGACTATAGAACCCCCTAGAAGCAACTTTGTTAGCTCGTCTGACCCGAAGGGTCAGTGTGAGCTATTGCCATCACTTGGCGTCCGTCGTCCGTCCGTCCGTCCGTTAAACTTTTCACATATTCATTTTCTCCTCTGAAACCACTGAAGCAAATTCAACCAAACTTTACAGGAATGATGTATGGAAGGTCCTTTACAAAGACTGCTCATTTCGTTCCGATCCGATAAAAAACATGGCCGCCAGCGCGGAACTTAGGTTTAACATTGGACCCTATGGGAAAATTCACATTTTCTTCTCCTCTGAAACCACTAGCAAATGCAACCAAACTTTACAGGAATGATGTACCAAAGGTCCTTAACAAAGATTGCTCATTTCGTTCCGATCCGATAAAAACATAGCCGCCAGCACGGAACATAATTTAACATATTCCCTATGGGAAATTCACATTTTCATCTTCTCCTCTGAAACCACTAAAGCAAATTCAACCAAACTTTACAGGAATTATGTATGGAAGGTCCTTTATAAAGACTTCTCATTTCGTTCCAATCCCATAAAAAACATGGCCGCCAGCGCGGAACTTAGGTTTAACATTGGACCCTATGGGAAAATTCACATTTTCTTCTGCTCTGAAACCGCTGAAGCAAATTCAACCAAACTTTACAGGAAGGATGAACTAAAGGTCCTAAATAAAGATTGCTCATTTAGTTCCAATCCCAGAAAAAACATGGCCGCCAGCACGGAACATAGTTTAACATTGGCCCTATGCGAAATTAACATTTTCATCTTCTCCTCTGAAAACACTGAAGCAAATTCAACGCAACTTTACAGGAATGATGTATGGAAGGTCCTTTACAAAGACTGCTCATTTCGTTCCGATCCGATAAAAAACATGGCCGCCAGCGCGGAGCTTAATTAGGTTTAACATTGGACCCTATGGGAAAATTCACATTTTCTTCTCCTCCTATGAAACTGCTGAAGCAAATTCAACCAAACTTTACAGGAATAATGTACTTAAGGTCTTTAACAAAGATTGCTCATTTCGTTCTGATTCGATAAAAAAAAAACATGGCCGCCAGCGCGGAAGATAGTTTAACATTGGTCCTATGGGAAATTCACATTTTCATCTTCTCCTCTGAAACCACTGAAGCAATTTCAACCAAACTTTACAGGAATGATGTATGGAATGTCCTTTACAAAGATTGCTCATTTCATTCCGATCTGATAAAAAACATGGCCGCCACGGCAGAACTTAGGTTTAACATTGGACCCTATGGGAAAATTCACATTTTCTTCTTCTGCTCTGAAACCACTGAAGCAAATTCAACCAAACTTTACAAGAATGATGACTTGAAGGTCCTTAACAAAGATTGCTCATTTCATTCCGATTCAATAAAAAACATGGCCGCCAACACAGAACATAGTTTATTTTGGCCCTATGGGAAATTCACATAAAAAACATGGCCACAATGCAGAACATTGAAAACCCTGGTTCAGCATTTTGTCAGGTGAGCGATACAGGCTCAGTGTCTGAGCCTCTAGTTTACAAGTTATCAGAGTAAGTTGGAAATAATAGATTACTATTTATAATTCTATCTACTAGATCTTCCTACATCGACATTTTATAGATAAACAAATGAAGCCTAGAATCTTCATTAATAAATTGGATAATTCTTATGTCATTGTTCCGAAGAATTCTAGATCAAGATGATTCACAATAAACTGTTGATGGTAAAGACATAACCAATTGTTAAAAATAGCAACAAACATGTACACATAACACCAAGACAGATACTTCAAAAGCCTAAAGAACTAGCAAAAAACGGACTTTTATGGAAAGCCGTTGTGGAATGTATTCCCTATTTATTGATATCTATAAATGAATTATAGATATTAATAAATCAATTATAGATATTAATAAATATTTATAATAGATATTAATAAATATTTATATATATCTATGAATCAACATTTATTGATATCAATAAATACAGCTTTATTTATTGATATTTAAAAATGATTTATTGATTTTAAGAAATGAATTATTGATATTTACAAATGATTTATAGATGTTTAAAATAGTGGACGATTTATAGATATTAAAAAATCATTTATTAATATCTAAATCATTTTTAAATATCAATAAATGGTTTTATTTATAAATATCTATAAATGATTTATTGATATCTATAATTCAGTTCAAATCTCCATAATTCGATTTTTTATATCTATAATTCAAATCTCCATAAATCGCCTTTGTGATCCAGATCATTCTAGTATTGGTAAAGTATATTATATAAAGAGTTGACCAAGATTATTTTTTATATCTATTATTCAATTCTCATATCCATTAATCGCCTCGGTGACATTGATCAGTATTTACAATGTAAAATGTATACTATATAAAGAGTTCAGTTGACCTCGACTTTTTAAATATCCATAAATCGCCTAAGTGACACTGATCATTACATCGTATTTCTTTAAACGCGGCACAGACAACGATTTTGATAAAAATACATCTAATATGTATTTTATTTTTGATTCATTACAATTAACTTTCTTGTAATTTTTTTTTCTTTTGCTATAACGGCTGAAAGAATGTTCAACTTATAAATAGTGTGAGATGCATACTCGAATGAAATGAATTAAAACTACGATTTGAAGACTTCATACACACCTTGGACTAATATAACAGTTATATTAGTCCAAGTCCACACGAAAGGAGTGCACTTCTAAACTCATAATTCACTCCAATCGTGTGCAGCGATATGATTGAAATACATGTAAATATATAGATTTGATTGATTATTATCCAAAATGTGAAAACAAATAAGTAAACTTAACTCGAAAGTTCCTTATTTTATTTGCATCAAAGAATATTTTTGGGTAATTGGCAATAAACCCGTTGCTTCACAAATAAATAAGTTTTAATGCAATGTAATTGCATTCATATTTATGCTAAAAGTAATCACATTTTCATTTTTATATAATAAAGTATAATTTTCAAAAAAAATTTAATTGTTTTGGTTATTTTTAGTAATTAAGTTTAAACCGAAGACTTAAAATCTATTTTTCCAATCATATTCATGCTAAAAATACATGAAATTTTGACTTCGCAACATATAAACTCCTTCGAATGGTTATAAAAAAAATAAAATTTTCAGAAAAATTGATTTGTTTTGGTTATTTTTAATAATTAAGTTTAAACCGAAGACTTAAAATCTACTTTCCAAACATATTCATGCTAAAAAGACATTAAATTTTAACTTTGCAACACATAAACTCCTTCGAATGGTTATAAAAGATTAAAATTTTTCAAAAAATTGAATTGTTTTGGTCATTTGTAATAATTAAGTTTAAACAGAAGACTTAAAATCTACTTTTCCTAACAAGACATTAAATTTTAACTTCGCAAAATAAAAATTCCTGCGAAAGGTTATTATAAAGTATAATTTTCAAAAAATTTGATTTTTTTTTTTGGGTCATTTTTAATGATTAAGTTGAAAGTGAAACTGAAGACTTAAAATCAACTTTTCCAATTATATTCATGCTAAAAAGACATTAATTTTTAACTTCACAACACATAAACTCCTTCGAAAGGTTATGAAAGAGTAAAATCTTCAAAAAAAATTTATTGTTTTGGTCAGTTTA
>MJUU01044392.1:0-19383 GCA_002080025.1 Modiolus philippinarum | reverse complement strand
AACTTTGCAACACATAAACTCCTTCGAATGGTTATAAAAGATTAAAATTTTTCAAAAAATTGAATTGTTTTGGTCATTTTTAATAATTAAGTTTAAACAGAAGACTTAAAATCTACTTTTCCTAACAAGACATTAAATTTTAACTTCGCAAAATATAAATTCCTGCGAAAGGTTATTATAAAGTATAATTTTCAAAAAATTTGATTTTTTTTGGTCATTTTTAATGATTAAGTTGAAACTGAAGACTTAAAATCAACTTTTCCAATTATATTCATGCTAAAAAGACATTAATTTTTAACTTCACAACACATAAACTCCTTCGAAAGGTTATGAAAGAGTAAAATCTTCAAAAAAAATTTATTGTTTTGGTCAGTTTAAATAATTAAATTTAAACCGAAGACTTAAAGTCTAATTTCACAACCATATTCTTCCTAAAAAGACATTAAATTTTATCTTCGCAACATATAAACTCCTTAAAAATGTTATTATACAGTATAATTTTCAAATAATTTGAATTGTTTTGGTCATTTTTGATAATTAAGTTTAAATTGAAGACTTAAAATCTACTTTTCCAATCATATTCATGCCAAAAAGACATTTAATTTTAACTTCGCCACATATAAACTCCTTCTAAGGGTTATAAAAAATCAAAACTTTAAAAAAAAATTGAATTGTTTGGGTCATTTTTAATAATAAAGTTTAAACAGAAGACTTAAAATCTACTTTTCCAACCATATTCATGCTATAAAGACATTAAATTTTAACTTCGCAACATATAAACTCCTTCGAAATGTTATTTTAAAATATAATTTTCACAAAAAGTTTAATTGTTTTGTTAATAATTAAGTTTAAACTGAAGACCTAAAATCTATTTTTCCAATTATATTTATGCTAAAAAGAAATTAAATTTTGGACTTCGCAATACATAAATGTTTCATAAAGCAATGTTATATAAGGCAGAGATAAAGGGAATGGTTGTCAATTTTCAGAATGCAAGAATAATGTTAATATATTAAGTTCAATTCGCTTAAATTTATTTAAGTTAATTATTTAAGTTTTTTCTTTAAACTACGATTGTTTTTTGTTTTGTTTTTTTTTTTGTATGTATTTCTTCTAACAAGCATACAAAATATATGCTCAGTTACATATTTAAATAGTTTCTTAAATTATTCAAAGCACTATTGAATTCTTTGTCTTTTATGCGTTTAAAGTAATACAGGTAATGATCAGTGCCGTGGAGGCGATTAATGGATATTTAAAGTCGAGGTCAGTTGAACTCTGTATATAATATACATTTTTACTTTGTGAGAACTGATCAGTGTCACAGAGGCGATTTATGGATATTAGAATTGAATTATAGATATTAAAAAATAATCGCTATCAGCTGAACTCTTCATTTAATATACAATAATTAATACGATTATTGATCAGTGTCACAGGGGCGATTTATGGAGATTTGAATTATAGATATCAATTAATCGAATAATGGAGATTTGAATTATAGATATCAATAAATCGAATTAAGGACATTTGAATTATAGATATCAATAAATCGAATTATGGATATTTGAATTATAGATATTTAAAAATGAATTATATATATCTATAATTAGTGTCGAATTATAGATATCCATTATTGAATTATAGATATTAAAAAATGAATTACAGAATTCGCACTATTTATTGATATCTATAAATGATTTATTGATATTTAAAAGTGATTCATAGATATCTATAAATCATTTATTAATATCTATAATTCATTTATAGATATCAATAAATAGGGAATAAATTCCACAACGGCTTTCCATAGATTTTTTATACAGGGATTGGAGATCGGGTTACATGTTTTTACTGCAATGTTAGTTTGCAACAATGGGGTGAGAATGTATTGAAACAGAACATTTGAAATTGGAACCAACTTGTATATTTGCAGAGATGATATCTAATACAGGTTCATCGATTTAAAATACGTTCAGTATGCTTGGAATTTATTGTATGTAATTTCCGATATGTGAAAAATGTGGTAGATTAGTATATTAACTTTAATATACCGCTCTTATTTCGCTTCCTGAAAGAAATCGAACCTTAAACAAAATTTTTAAAAAACTGCTTTAAACATGCAGGAATTTATCATTTCACAACACAGAATTCAAACACCAAAGCAAACAAAGCTGAACGAGTGATACAAACTATTAAATAAAGGCCTAAAATGTATTCCTTAATATATGGTGAAATTCAGTTGAGAAATGGAAATGTACAGCGAAAGGGATTGCCAGATATGATCAGACAGTTATATTATAAGCGTTGACTGTTTGAAAAAAGAATTACTTTAAACAAGAGAGTTAATTGGTGCAAGCACCAAATCTTTGGGCCGAGTAGAATATTTTTCCAATAAGCAAAAACAATTGCGACAAATTTTTATTATTTAGTTTTTAAGGAATAAAGTCCTCACCGGAAGTTCCGATTGTACATTATGTATCGGACAGGTAGAGAGTTGCAACAACAAATTTCAAATTATTTTCAACTATACAAAGACTATACATTCTGTAAACTAAATCCTTGCAAAAGCTGGATATCAATTAAAAACTGACGGGTAATTCCTTTCGCAGAGGCGGAGCAACATGGACAATTCAGCTTTAATATGGTTTTCCGTTTTTAGGGATATGACACCTTCTATCCTGTTTTTTGTGTAAGTTGTGGAAAATATTTGCCTTTTACGTGCATACTGATTTAAGCTCTTACATGAGAGGTGAATTGCTAATGCAGTTCGATGTTGTTGGATTTCAACTTTTGTATGAGTGATGAATTTTACATTTCAACTCCTGTATGAGAGATGAATTTTTTAGTTTATTTCAGTATTTCGACTCTTGTATGAAATTTTTCGCTGTATAAATATTATAATCTTCTGTCTACTTGATGGTCTGTGGCGGGAGTCTGAAACACTATATTCCTAAAATTGTCCATTGAAAACAGTTTGATTGGATTAGTTTTATCTTATTTTATTAAGTATGCTGTAGATTTCTTTATTAAAAAAACAATTTTAAGTAATCCTTAAGAAATAAGCGGCGTTGGAGGTGCTCGTATTATGACGGAAAATACATAGAAGAAGAAGAAGTCTTCATTTAACATTTATTTTCATACGAACAAATACTTAATTGTCGCTTCAAAACGAAGCTGATAAATCAAATATTTTAAATCAAAATATAGTACAAAGTTCCCGTTTCTAAAAATAACTTAAACAACAATGCCGTGATTGACCTCATTATCAGTGTAAATAAACTACCACACATATACACACTGTATTAATACAAATAATAAAATATTAATTTAAAAGTGATGTTAATTGTATATAATAGTTTAACAAAGCTGAAAAATCAAATATTTATTACATTTAGTAAACTTCACTGTTCCCATTTCTAAAAATAACTGAAACAACAATGCCGTGATTGACCTCAATATCAGTGTAAATAAACTACCACACATCTGATTCTTGCAATTATAAAATACACACTGTATAAATAGAAATAATAAAATATTAATTTAAAAGTGATGTCAATTGTATATCATAGTTTGCAGTTAAAATTTGAAATAATGTACCATGCAGTAAATGTTCAGGTTCGCAGTAACTCATGAAACGTTTTCAAAACCATATCATATAAGACACAAGTAAAAACGTGATGCAGAGCATCAGGTCGCCGCAAACTATTTTGACAACTGTGATTTTGAGTGAAATAATTTGTTGAAGGTCTCAAGGGGAAGAACAATAATTAAATCTTTGTCCCGTTGCTTGGTTTTACCATGCCGCGTTTTTGTGAAGACTTTATCTCGTGTGTATTTACTCCATACCCTTTCATTGTTTATTGTGGATAGACACATCTGCAAAATTAATTTCTTATATATTGACTACATTTTTTTTATATTCTGAGAATTGGTTTTTACTTTTATATTTCTATTATTTTATTTTTTTTGGCCAAAATTCAAATGTCAAAGAGACATAACTTCTAGGAAAAAGTTGAATTATTAGATCTAGTTTATTATTTATCCATATAAATTTCTTACTGTTAGAACAATTTTTATATACGTATAGCGTTTATTGCGTTGTGATTGAATACTGTAACATTTGTTCCGTTGGAAAAATATAAAATTATAATAAGCATTTTCCTGAACTACTACGGTCATTTCAGTTATCAAACATATGCTACAGATAGAAAACTATTTTAATGCAACCTTAACGTCACTTTGCAATTACATCAGCTGATTATGTTTACGATTCAGTGTGACTGAACCTGTACCAAATTGTTAATCATTTTTCTTGTCTATCTGTTAACACGAGTCATTTTAACTAATTTTATAATTAATTCAAATACTATTAAATTATTACAAGGATTACAAGCCATTTTATTACTACAAACACAATTAAATATTTTAAAGTCTCTCACCAGTGTGAGAAATTCCTTCACTCGATGTTTGTAAATATGTAACAAATTGACAGCTGTCCGATAAACTTTCGCAAAATGTATGATTGATTCAGAGACATATAAAACGCTGTGTTATATATGTCAAATGTCTAGAAATAGACATGTCTTTCCTATATTGTATGTAACTTTGTCAATGAACTCTGAACTTCCTCATGCACACACACTGGCTGTGTATAAAAACCATATTGATTGGAATTGATCCATTCCAACAATGCATCACTATAGCATCAGCATGCAACTTGGTATTCAGACAGAAATTTCTCCAACTAGATACCATCGGTATTATTCCAGCTCAAGGGTACCGTCCAGAGGAAAAACATTCTGTAAAAGCAATGCAATGGCTCTAATACCTATCGGCAATAGAAGGAATCAACATACAACACGCGAGAAATGGAGGGGAAAAACAAATCGGACCTTATAAAGTGGACGGGTATTACGAGAACGAAAACGGGAAATATGTGTTGAAGTTCAACGGAAAGTTTTGGCACGGCTGCTTACATTGTTATAGTGCCAGTACAGTAAACCCAGTCAATGGCATGACCATGAGTGATCTTCATCAACGCACGCAGCAGAAGAAGAGATATTTGGAAAGTCAAGGTTACATCTTTATTGGTAAATGGGAATGCGAGTTCGACCGAGAAGTTCAAGAAAACGACTACTTGAAAAAGATTTGTGGAACAAAATGTCATAGTTTCTCCCTTAGAACCTAGAGACGCCTTTTATGGTGGAAGAACCGAAGCATTTAAATTGTATGAACAGGACCATAACATATCGTATGCAGACGTCAACTCACTTTATCCCTATATCAACAAGACCGGAAAAATACCCGTGGGACATCCTGAGATCATCACAGAAAACTTCCAGAATATACAGCAATACGAAGGACTAATCAACTGTAAAAAACTGCCACCTAGAGGACTCTACATTCCAGTGCTTCCGTCGAAAATCAATAACAAGTTATTATTTACTTTATGTAAAACCTGTGCCGAAACACATCAACAGACACCGTGTGAGCAACGAGCACTGACTGGAACTTGGGTTATAGACGAAGTCAAGAAAGCGTTGGAACATGGAAATAAAATTCAACAGATATACGAAGTGTGGCACTTTGACACGGAACAATACGACCCAACAACCAAGACAGGAGGACTTTTCACCGAATACGTGAATACCTTCCTGAAGATGAAGCAGGAAGCCAGTGGGTGGCCAGAATGGTGTCAAACTGAAGACGACAAATTGGGGTACATCAGAGAGTACCATGAAAAGGAGGGTATTCTCCTCGAGTACGATAAAATCCAAAGAAATCCGGGGTTACGAGCTTTAGCAAAGTTGATGTTGAACAGCTTTTGGGGAAAATTCGGTCAAAGATCTAACCTACCCCAAATCAAATACGTGTGTGATCCTGCAGAATACTTCGACATGTTAACCAGCGATCAGATTCTCGTCATGGGTATCAGTTTTGTCAGCGATGAAATGGTGGAAATGAGATAGCAATATAAAGACGAATTCGTTGAGGAATCCGGACGTACCAACGTGGTCATTGCCGCTTATACCACCGCCCAAGCGAGACTGAAGTTGTATAGTTACTTGGAGAAGTTGAAAACCCGTACCCTATACGCCGATACCGATTCCATTGTTTATACATCTCAACCTGGAGAGTGGAAACCCGAATTGGGAGATTACCTAGGGGACCTTACGGACGAAGTACCCGACAACAAGATTACAGAGTTCGTCATTGGAGGACCGAAAAACTATGCCTACAAATTGGAAAGACTTGACAAGGACAGAAATATGACCATATGTAAAATACGAGGAATCACACTCAACTACAGAAACTCTTTAATGGTCAACTTCGATACGATAAAACATATGATCACTAACGATAGAGACGACATGAAGACCGTAACAGATGATTTCGAAATAAAGAGGGACCGAAAGAGATTACTGACCGTACATCAAGACAAAGATTAAAGGATCGTGTTCGATAAAAGGGTCGCCATGGCTGATTTAAGCACAAGACCTTATGGATTTTAATTTGTACAGGCAGCATGCGGATGACTCTCCGACCCATGGCTGTTTTATGACGGAGAAAATAAAATATGTATACTTGAAATTAGTTGATTATTTAATTAGTATAAGAAAGGAAACTCCCTCAGAGAAACGAAAAGTAATAACAACGGAGAAGTACATAAATAGAAACAAAAGGAAGTTGGAGTTACGGTTGGGGAAAAGACCAGAACAAAACAAGGCAGAACAGAACAGGGAAATAAATCGCTAGAAAACAACACAAGGGTTTGGGGTAAATTTTAGAGTACAAACAAGGGAGGCGACTAAAACAATAGAAAAGCACGTCCAAGCTTAGGTAATACATTTAAATAGCTTCAGGGGTAATTTGGAACAGCACAAAAATGAAGATAATGAGATACCCAAAAATAGAGGGTTAGAGTTGGGTTTTAGGTATAATTAGGTGGGTTAGTTAAGGTCACGTTAGGGATTATAAGTTTAATAGATGACTAAATATCTTCCAGCGTCCCACCACTCTCACACCGCTACACTACCTTTGCGGTGCTCTACGTTCAAGACGCTGGAAGACAGGACTGAAGACATTATACAAAATGAGAGGGATATCTGGGAAGAGGTTGGGCTTTAAACGTAAATCCAACTGCAAATATATCTAAGGGACGGATTAAAATATCCATATCACTATACAAATAAACGGAATGACAGTTATAACAAACAGAACTAGCTCTAAAAAACTGATAATTGACCAATCAAGGCGATCGATAATTTCGGAGGGAAGTTTGGGAGGAACTTTAACATAGACACTATGGATCCAAAGTGACCCGATTCACTACTAACAACACATAGTTCAATTCTCAAAAGTGATGATCGACCTGAATGTATTCCATGCAATTGTCCTCATACAATCCATCATGTTTTAATTGAATGTGTAGCTGTTGCCGATATCAGGCGGGATTTTTATTCTGCTTATTGCGACGAAATCGTTCAATTTTTAAAAGCAATCAATTTATTTAGTAAGATTTAAATGGATCAATTTTAAAATGAGTTTCTAATTTCTAATATTGTTAAGTTTAAACCAAAATTTCTTCTATTATGGCTTTTACATTTTACACAATTGTTTTTACTTGTATAAAGCTATATGGTTTTATATTGATATTTTATGTATTTATTAAAATTGTTCAGTATACTTAACAGTTCACGCCACAAAATAGTTGAAGTATTGCTGAAGTTGGCGTAAAACATTTATCAATCAATCAATCAATCAGAATTAAATTGTCAGCTTTAATTATTTGACATTTTTTCAAGCCTCCAATCTTATAGCTTGACTACATATGTTGATGGAACATATAGTATTACCATTGTCTGTCAGTCCATCCATCATTGGATGAGTTTCTTGTTATAATCTTTCTCACGTTGAAGTGTGGTAACAGGAGACCCTCTGAAAATCATTGTGTTGACAAAAAAGGATATGGAGAAATGTTATTGATACAAAATTATATAAACCATTGAAATGTGAAAAAATAATTCAGAAGTTGCATCAAGATCTCCAGCAAAGTGAAACCAACATAAATATTTCAGTAATAAGGAGATGGAGTTATCCCTCTTTGAATGAAGTAAATGCTACATGTATATAAAGAAAGAAATAAAAAAATACCGAAGTTATCGTAAATTTAGTATCTGCGTACGGCCATTTCGACATCTTATGTCTCATCAGTGTAGATAGAGACAAAAGATCTGGAATACCAAAAACCAAAATATGTATAAAGGCTGATAACAATTTTATTTTTCAAAATGCATTGCAGTCTTGATATAATTGTCAATATGTGGTATCAGTTTCTTCAGATAGTTCCATTGTCGTGTGTTGAAGTAAATACCTTTTATTGTTGGTATTTTGTTGATAGATTGTCTGAAATCAATCGAATCTTTTTATGGTATAAGCATATAGAAACACGATATTGTGGTAAATCTAGTTGTCATATATACATGATATAGTCGCATACACTGTTATTTTAATAATTCATATCACTGAGTTTTGTTCTTAGTTGAATACAGTCCGAAACATTTTGTCTGGATTGCCAAATATGCAAATCATTTGTAATCACTAGAGTTGCACTCATCAATGATAATAAAACAAGAACTCCAGTTATTTTTACAATATCTAAATGGAAATCAATGTTATCATATATAGAGTTTAAACTGGAACTAAGTCTTGAAGTTCTGAAAGTAATACCATTACAGTGGTCATCAACAGCTTTCAAAGAATGTGTCTCAGACATATTGATTTTTCCCCTTCTGAGCTTATCAAAGGAAACACCACCCATATATGATATTCTATTAACAATTTATCCTGCGAGTATTATTTCCAAAGATAAATTCCTGTGACGTATGATGCTTATCAATTTCTTGTATATGTCGACATTCTTTAAAAAGATATACCATAAAAAGGTATTGTCCACATTTTCAGAGTAGATATGACACATTTTATGGAGATATATTGACATTCCTTAAATAGATATGATATAAATTTCTGCTAATTAATTTAACAGACTTGTATATGTAGACATTCTTCCCTGTGATGTATGGAGTTAATTAATGTCACTGTATTCCTGTGATGTATGGGGTTAATTAATGCCATTGCATAATTAATTATAATTAATTACTCATTCCAAATTATTTAAAATTTCAAATTAATTAACCATTCCAAATCATTCAAAATTCCAAATTTTCATTGCCTATTCCATAACTATTTCAATCATAATATTGGTCGATATTGTTTCCTGAGAAATGGAAGCATATTCATTTTTTCATGAAATGTTTATATTCAACTTATTGCTTATTGTCACTTCGGTTCAAAAGATATAAGAGAAAACAAGATTAAATGAAATATACTTTTATTTGGCGATGTGGATCTCGGCTTCTGTTCGGTTACCACCCATTACAAAAGGGTTTATGGCAACCGTAAAATATAAAATTGAAATATAAATTGTCATAAAATAGAAAATTGAAATACAAATTGTCATAAAATAGAAAATTGAAATACAAATTGTAATAAAATTTAAATACAAATTGTCATAAAATAGAAAATTAAAATCAAGAGCATAAATTCCAAAATTCAAATTTCAACTTAAATAATAGATTGAATTCAAAATAAAATGATGCAACACAAATAGTATAATGATATCAAATTAATATTCAAGTATTTAAATGTTCATAAAATATCAGTCACTTTGATTGGCCAAGGGCACCCAATGACCAATAATATAAATGATTGATTGAATTAGGTTAAAATGAAAATTAAATGCTTTAAGTATTTTAATGAATTTGCTAAATACTGGTTGTCAATAAAAACCGCCATTGAACAAGTTCATAAGAACTTGTCACCGCCAACCAGTATAGCAAATTTATAAATGAATCAGAATTTGACCGCGGTAACTACCAGCTAACAAATTCTGGAAGCCATGGACCCACTTCGCCTTTTGGTGGATAAACATTCTCAGAAAATTTTATGATATTATAGAGCCCTTGCTGTAACCTGTGTAACATTAATTTATAGCCAATGGTGGTCAAATGACAATCATCTTTGAACAGACCTCTGTCTTGAACACATATCTCAGGATATTTGATGTAGGCCCCACCATGTTTTAAAACATTTGCCGCTAACATTCTGTTCACCCTAATCCTTGTTTGATTAACTGCTTTATGTACAATCTCATTTCTATATTTCAGTCTTGGTATTATTTGAGACCAAACTAATTTACAATGTGGTAACAATTTGCGAATTCTGTCTAGAGTGTCAGTAACGTAATGACCCAAACCACATGATACACACTGTCCAATGTCATTACCACCACAATGGATCACTAAAATATTTGGAGGCTCCTCAAAATTTAATAAATATTCTATCCTACCAAGGAAATCACTGAACCGTAGTCCACCCTTGCCTTGCCACCAAACTGATGTGTTTATTCGTTGAAGCCCAAGGTCTGTTAACTCCCCAGTAAGTTTTGATGTTGCGAAAGCGTCTCTTATCAATGAGGAGCCTACTATCCACACTCTTGTATGATCTGAAAGTCTTAACTGACAATCAGAAAAGGTTCACAATACAAAACTATACTAAAACTATACTAAAAATTGTACTAAAAACTATACTAAAATCAAAAGTCTTATTTACAAGTTATTGGAAAACATCAGATTTTGCAAGCTGAACTGTAGGAATTCTGATGTAAGATTTATAAGCCTTTGACTCCCAACGCCCAAATTCTTGAATTTCTTCATCAGAAAACCCCAGATTTGAACTATGAGATGCAGCTCCGACCCTAAAAGAATGGCTCCGGAAGTTATTTGACGAAATATTTGCTACCCCAAATACCTTCTTTAGCACAGCATTAAACTGGTAACGTGTTACCGGCAACCCTCCGAAATGAATAAAGGCGGGGCCACTGTTTTGAGGTCGGATATCAAAATATCTCTTAAGCAGCTTGACTGGACATAAGTTCGAGCCAGTCGATTGTAATTCAATTATCGTTCCCGTACCAAGTTGATCTGTTTTAGAAAATCTAAGATTGATGGACACACTCTTGTCCCGCAATTCAATGTCATCAATTAGTATTATAGTATGAGAATGTGCTAACGATTTATTAACAACTAATTCGCCTACACGAAAAAATCCAAAATAAGCCACGCTAAATAAAGCGGAAAATAAAACTGACTCATACTGCGAAGTGCAGACAGATGGCAAAAATTAAACGATGTTTTCCAATAACACTGGTGTAATGGGTAACCTTGAATCAACTCTCTTATCAAGCTTCTCCATACCTAATAACATTTTCTTCACAACAAAATTTTGCGATACATCATTAACATTTAACATTGAAAAGAAATACCGAAAATATAAGATTTTGCAGTGGATGGGGCATAACTCTGGACAGATAAATAAGATATAAAATCAAAAATAACATTCATTGGGGGCGGCCAAATATTGTTATGTCCGTGTGCCATGCGAAATTGGTCAAAAACTTTAATGGCTGACTTATAAGAATCACTGGTATTTGGAGAGATCGATGCATTTAACAACTTGTTGGATTCACGCTTGAGATCAGTTGCTGAAACGTGTCTGGGATTCTTTCTGGCTCTGGCAGGGCATCTGGAGCTAATCGGCGAAATCGTGACCACTGTTGACGAGAAATAGCATCGGCAATACCGTTAGCTTTTGATCTTATATGTAATGATTTGAACTGAATATTGAATAACATTGCTTGTAAAATTAAGGTACGGAATACGCTCATGATTCTCTTTGACTTAGAAGTTTTGGTATTCAAAATGTGGACTAATGCATAATTGTCAACTTGAAGAATAATTTTCTTATTTGATAATTGTTCAGCCCAGAGATGAAAAGCTAACACAACGGGCAGAAGTTCAAGGAAGGTTATGTCCCTTAATATATCACCATATAACCAACTTAAAGGCCAAGCAAAAAATGCCCATTTGGGGTGCATGTAAGCAGCACAACCACCTAGTCTACCAGAAGAACTATCTGAAAACAACTGTAAATCTGCATTTGATACCCAGTCAAAATCTGGGAAATAACAAATGCCATTAAAGCATTCCAAGAAAACCGCCCAGACTCTAATGTCCTCTTTTAATGAATTGGTAAGTCTAATGTAGTGTTTTGGTTTACTTACTCCTTTCATGGCATCATAAAAACGCCTATTGAAGGTCCTACCCGACGGTATTACCCTTGTGCAAAAATTCAAAATACCAACAAATGATTGTAACTCTCTTAATGTTACCCTTTTCTTGACCAGCAAAGAGGCGATAGTGTCTTTCAACATTAATAATTTTTCTTGTGGAATCTTTACTAGCATTTCAATTGTGTTTATTTCAAGACCTAAATAAGTTAAAACATGTACTGGACCAATAGTTTTCTCATGAGCTAAAGGAACACCTAATTCACTGCAAAAGCGATTAAATTCATTCATTAAACACTGACATGTTGAGTCATAGCCTGGGCCGGCAAATAAAAAATCATCTAAATAATGTACCACACCTTCAGATCTAGTCATATTCTTGAAAGTGGCTTCCATGAATTTGGAGAATTTCTCCCACGTTGCACACGAAAGTGACAAACCCATAGGTAAAGCACGGTCTACAAAATATAAATCAAGAAATCTAAAACCTAGCAACTCAAAATCATCCGGGTGAACAGGTAAAAGCCTGAATGCTGATTTAACATCCATTTTTCCTATCAATGCCCCCCTTCCATGACGATGAATCATTTCCGTAGCTTTATCAAATGGGGTGTAATTAACTGAACATAACTCTTTATCAATAAAATCATTTACACTGTACCCAGGCGGGAAAGATAAATGATGTATAAGTCTATATGTACCATCCTTTTTTGGAAATATACCAATTGGAGATAACCTTAGGTTTGCCAAAGGAGGACGATAAAATGGGCCTGCGATTCGACCTAATTTTACTTCTTTACATATTTTCTGTGCAGCTTCATCCTCTTTTCCCAAAACAGAAACTAAATTGTTACAATTTGTTGCAATTCTAGGCCCGGTGTATTTTAACCTAAAACCTTCTAAAAAGCCCAAATATAATTCATAAGCATCATCCTTATTTTCATATTCATTCAACAATTTACATAGAACATCAAATTTAATAGGTGTATTAGCGATAGAGTGAGCCGCTAAAAGCTGGTCTGGGTTGTCTTGCAACATTTCTTGGAGTATTGATAAAGCCTTGTCTTGGGCTGTAGGCTGGCTGTGAGCTATTAAACCTTGGGCCATGAGCAAATCTACCACCTCGCCTAAAATTAAAATTCAACTGAGGTGTAATATTATGAGGACACCCTACAGAAGGGTGGTTGCCACCACAACGCAAACAAGCATGATTGTATTGACAATTATATCTTGTACAAGATCCGTTGTTATAATCGTAACATTTATATATGCTTTTCACTTGAGTTTGATTGCCTACTTGGTTGTTTTGATAGTATGTGTACAATAACCATAATTCCAAATCTACTGTCCCCCAGCTCATAGCAAAAGACCTGGCCTTCTTTAACCTGAACTGTTCGTCATAGAGTTTCCAGCCCAGCCCTTTAACTCTATTAGCACCTAATCTAATTATGCTCATATACTTCAAAAGGCCTCTGGCATCTGCTGGATGAGCAGACAAGTAAATATCCATAAATATGATAAAGGCATCAGTCCATTGACTGATATTGACAATTTTTACAGCGTTTGTTTTTGGTTTAAACTGTAATTGTCCATCCTTAATTATCAATGTATTGATATTGTCATCAGTTGCTACATTAGTTACCAAAAGATTGCCTAATTCAATATATTCACCATTAATTATTTTTTGTTTTATTGTCTCTGAAATTCTCCCCGCTAAATCAGCATGCATGCTATTAATTTGATGTACATTAACATTAGAGTCATTGCATGCAAATGTACCTGGGGGTTCCACACTAGACCCAGAATTAAGGACTGGAATCTGCAAAGCTGCTCCTTCAGTATTTTGAGTTGAAGTCCTCTCCTTGTCCCCTTGTATTTGTTGTGCGGGAATCTGATGATCAGCTTCCACCAGGACTGGCTGAGTGGAACCAGCAGTAGCGCTTGACTCATCTTGGCGTTGCACCCTTACTGAGGATCCCGTCTTTCGCTTTACACCAACACCCCTCGACATGCTTGTTTTACTCTTAGGCATGATTCAACTTCACCTTTCAATAAATTATCGAAGTAAGTAATGTGCATAACAAATATATCAACAAATAATACTACATTAATGACAACGTGTTTCGTTCTCACGAAAAATTAACGCAGTTTAATGGTTGTGATAATACTTCGTTGAATATTTAATTAGTAGATATCCAAGTATAACGGTAACCGATGAATCTCCAAATAATGCCGATTGAATAAATTACAGAAAAATTTGACGATTATTCCTCTAAGGATTGTTAGCGTAAAATTACAACAAGCAACCTGGTTGTTCTGATTCGCACTTAATATTCTACACTACTTACTTATTATATCCCTGTCATAATAAAGGACAATTAGTAATCTAACATTAAGGCAGGAAAACACAAAGAAATATGATTAAAACAAACATGGAAAATTAGGAAAATAATAAGTAACTTACATAATGTCAACAAATTGGATAAAATTAAACAAATAAATTAATTCAAATAATTACAAAATTAATACTTCGTCACAAGGATAAAATTGCTACAAAATGAAAATAGATTTATTTAAAAATTGAAACAATATTCTGACCTGACTAATCTGTTCAAGGCTTGCGATAAAGTGTAACGTTAAGGTACGTAAAATATCTTGACGAGCTCTTTCTAACTAACGACCAATCAGAATCGTGCATTGATTCTAAAATTAAACTACAACCGACTGTCTCTCTTATAACCTGAATTAAAGATGCCCCTTTAATTCGAATTATGGAGATAAATTAAAAAAACTAGGTTTTTTTCCTACAATGGCCACTTTACACAATATCTACTTTCCAGTGACATTATTGGCGTGATCTTTTTTAAATGTCTCAATAAAATCAATTCCAAATAAAAATAAATAAAATGAAATAGAATCAATGAATAAATAAATGAATATACTGAGGCCAAATTATAATTATTCAATGCTCCATAAAATGCCTAACATTTTTTCTTCATTTGAAAGATTCCTTTCCGTTTACTTCTTCCCTGATAAGAGTTGTCCCTGCAACAGCAAAATCCATCATTAAATTTATAAGTATCCCTCCGTGGACACCATCTTTGACCAGGTTGAGTTACTGTGGATACTGAAGGTATGATACATCCGAGTTCTACAAAAACAAAAAAACCATGTTTATGTCCAATTATTGATATTTTAAGCCTTTCCCTGAAAGCTCGAGTTTGAGTAAGCAAACCTAAGTAATGAGATTGTCTGTTGATTTACACCATTTATAAATGTATTGTTTTCACAAAATATACATATTCCGCCATTTGACGTTCTTGTACTTTTTTGTTTACTTGTTTTGTCTTTGTCATACTGTCTCAATTCGTGTTGCTGTGAATTGCCGTGATTTTGGATTTATGATTTTAGAATTCCCCTTTCCTCGTTCTTGCTTCGGTATTCGTTTGCCGATGTATTGATTGCCTTATGTGATCAATTGATTGCTAATGGATTTTTGTGTCACAGAACGCAAGACATATTTCAGATAAAAAAACATTTTCAATGAATTACAGTATTTTTAACTTCTTTTCAGTTAAGAGACACAAGTTGTCGAAAATGTCATTGACAGAAAAAACATTTTAAATCAGGTCGGTATTTATTTATTCTCATGTACATTTACTCTACATACTTTCATTGTATATTGAGTGCCGTTGTATGATAATTTACTCAAATTTTTAACTGATAAAATGAAATCAAACTTAAATAAAACATTATAGAATCTAACACCGCTGAGAAAGCAAGACAAGAAATTCCGAGATAGTAAATTGGAATATTTAATTCCAAGGCAAGATTTTCTGCCATGCACTTTCATTTGTGTGATTTTTTCCCGTGTACTCCTTCTTCATTTAAACTTATTTCGTCTTCATGCGACTGATTACTGTTTTTACAACCTTTAAAACCATGAATTAATACTCAAGCTCGGTCAGTTTTGAAAGTTAATTGTCCTCCAGTATTTTGTCATTTCAAATAATTTAACAATTAAAACTAAAAGTAGTTTTGGATAATTACATTATGTGAAGACGACAATAAAAAATAAATATTTGCCGGTAACTTGCAGTAATGTTGTAATTTTCCAACTACGGAGGCACAAAACAGATTATAAGTGGATCCCATTAATATATCTACATGCACTAGAGATAAAAGAAACGACCAGATCTACATTTTTGGACTTGCATCTGGAATTTGACGAAAATGGTGACCTCAGTTTTAAAATTAATGACAAAATAGTCAATGTTAATTTCAAAGTTATCATTTTCCCTAATAGGGAGAGTAATATTCCAGCTTCTCCTGTTTACAGAGTGTATGTTTCACAACCGACTCGTTACGCGAGAGCTAGCACAAATTATACAGAATGTCTCATTAGACATAGTTATCTTCGTGGCCGCCTAATCAATCAAGGGATAAAAAAAAAATCCGTCCATACTCTGATTCTGTCTTTACTTAACACTGGGATGATTATTTCTTTTAACTGTCTACAACCTTTCAATGGCAAATGCTGTTGAGTTGCTACCGGAAACTACCGCTAGTCTGGAAGGGGAGGTTTGGCTAGCCATAAACCGGTTTAAATCACCATTTCTTTTGGAATGTCTGTACCAAGTCAGGGCCATTGCGGTCGACAATCTTGCTTGTGGTTTCCACCTGATTCGTCTTTTTGTCCTATGGACTTCGATATATTTTGTTATTACCCCAAATTATCTAGTTTTTTTTATGGAAAAGCAGATTTGGCATCTGGTGTGTCTCTTCAATGAGGCAAAATTCAAACATTTTCAAAACATAAATCAAAATATGTTTTGAAAGCTACAATATCAGATATAAGTTAAAAGGTAAAAATGTAACGCCAAATATATCCAAATGACAAAGCTTTTCAATTTTATAAAATTGCGTTCCTTTAGATATTGTACCGTAAAAAAAGGTGTTCGGTCTGAACGAAGTACTGGACTACGGGGCTTGTAATAACTTTAAAGACTTACAATTAAACAGCATATGAACCATTCTAGGAGCAATAAAAGAACGGCAGTAGAATACCGAAGGAACAAAGCACAAGATAACATAAATCAAAGTCCAGAGACAAGGCAAAAGCAAGACCACCAGAAGACGGAAGAACAAACAAAGACACCGCATGCCCACAGAACACACGAACATTACATAGACAACACAAAAAACTAAAGCACTAACAGTGTGAACTCTTAAAAAACAGAGTGACATCAGGTGCTCCCATGTTCCGGAAAGGTAAGCATGTCCTGCTCTGTATAAAGCACCCGTCACATTGTGAGTGGGTCAATCCAGGGTAAAGTCAAAACCGGTAATGTCAAATCCGGGAAGACGTGAATCTAGCTGAAAATGTCAGTTTTCATTTGTAACACTGACATTTCATATCTATCTATGATGTCGTGGTGACGGCCATAGAATTTCTGAAGGGACGAAAGAAACAAGCGCTGAACATATCCCTGACTCGGCAGTTTTTGTGACAGTGCTTTTGCTCTTTCCACAAAGTCACTGTATGTACTGCAGGCTCTACAGTAAAACAACGGCAGTAGAATACCGATGGAACAAGGGAAGTTAAGACCACAAAAATCGAAATCCAAAGACATGGCAAAAACGGCAACAGAGAAAACCAAAGACAAAACAAGGACGTGAGACAGCTACAATGCACGGAAATAAAAAGACGACATTAAAAACTAAGGCACTCATAGTGTGGACTCCCATGAAAACCGGGAGTGACATCAGGTGCTCCTGAAGGGTAAGCATGTCCTGCTCCACTAGCGACACCCGTTACACGATCAGTGAGGTATATATTGTTTTGAAAGTTTTGATTTGTAGCTGATTGGAATTGCCATTTTCTGACGAATTAGTTGTGAAATATATACTCCATATACTGGGGATGTAGGTATATTGCTGCAGAGAAATGGGAAGTTCACAATTGTTTTGATGGATCAGTACAATTTTGAGACGTGGTATAATTTCGACAGTCTAAACAAAACACAATCTTTTACTATACAACTATTAGCCACGAAAAAACTTTGTTTTATGTCACGGAAATATTTGTCTGTAACAAGAATAACTCCCAATACATTAAATTATCGGTCACATTGTACGAATTTTACAATATAGCGGACACAACAATAACAACCAGTCGAGACAATCCTAAATGCTGTGTCTCGTGTCAAGGTCACATCATACCCAGTCTGATGGCCAAAGTTGGTCATTTACCCCACACTGTTTTTGTATATGTATTAGACAATGAATTTATATTTAAAAACGTTAGTTCTCATGTCTGTATTTGTATATATCATGCACATAAATTATTGATTATTAATCATATATTATACTATTGTAATCTTTTGTATATATTTCACTCATTCAGTTCATGCTTTCATTATATATATCTCACTCATTCAATTCATGCTTTCAAATATACATATATGTTCCATTAATGCGCAAGGCTTAAGAGATAAACAAAAAAGACAAAGGTTTTACGAATGGCTTCAAAATCAAAGAAGCGATGTAACTTTTATTCAAGAAAGCCATTTTGACAAGCATATAGAAAATGAACTAAAACAAGAAACGAGCAAAAGAAACTTTTTCAGTAATGGAACATCAGCAAGTAGGGGGGTCTGTATAATGATAAATAGTAATTTAGAATATGACATAATAGATGAATATAAAGATAAAGAAGGCAGAATAATTTTACTTAACATTGAAATATATAGCGCTATATACTCTTTTGTAAACATTTATGCACCAAACAATGAAACAGAGAGAAAGAAGTTTTTCAAGTTTTTAAACGATTTTATAAACAAACACGCAATAGGTACATTAATTATAGGGGGAGATAAAAATGACACATTAGAAGAACAAGACAGGAAAAGGGTAAAAGGTAAGAAAAAAATTAAGAAACCTGTTGTTTCTTTAAAATCTTTTATTAAATCAAATGACCTTTCTGACATTTGGCGACATCGAAACAAAAATGTGCTACAATTTACATGGAGAAGATTAAATCCCCCGCAAGCAAGTAGAATAGACTTGTTTTTTATAAGTAAAAGTTTAATACCTAATGTAAAATCTTGCGATATAAGACCTGCATTAATCAAATCAACTGACCGTCAAGCGGTTTCATT
The DNA here is from genome assembly GCA_002080025.1 of Modiolus philippinarum. NCBI lineage: Eukaryota > Metazoa > Mollusca > Bivalvia > Mytilida > Modiolidae > Modiolus > Modiolus philippinarum. The sequence continues at coordinate 33 of MJUU01044392.1, read as the reverse complement.
AAAATTGGAAAATGCAAAAGCAAAAAATAAGGG
>MJUU01044391.1:47101-59037 GCA_002080025.1 Modiolus philippinarum | reverse complement strand
ATAGAGAAAGGGGAGGTTTGGGTACCCATAAACCGGTTTAACCCTACCACTGGCTTTTGCTGGTGCCGGTACCAAGTCCGGCTATCCCCAGTTCCTATCTTTATTTATGTTTGTCTCTTGTTTTCATTATTGTTTTTCTGGTGCAGTTTGCTTGTAAATTGTGGCATGTGATTGTATTTCATGGCCATTGTAGGTGTTTGCTGTTTTCCTGTTTTTGTAATCAAATGAAAATTAATTTCTACATTGTATTCCTCTTAACACTCGCAATAATCATTAAATTTTCTGCGTTTTTGTGAGAAACAACGCAAATAATTTTAAAATTTTGAAACTAAAAATTGTGAATTATTTGCCCTGTACCACAGTCATTAGAATTTAAAAAACAAATTTCACTTAGTATAAGGTTCAAGAAAGAACTACTATCATACATTTGTACATGTTGAAGTTGTTTTTAATGTTGGACAGGCACGTCCTCTTATTATGTATTGGAATGAATAATGTGTGGAACTGATTCAACTTGAAAAATTATTTTCCTCAATGCTACAGGTTTATTTGGTATGTTTTCCTTGGTATGATAAATTGTACAGTGAATACAAGCGTACTTATACTTTAAAATTGAACATCTTATGATCTAATAACTATATCAGCTTCTGTGTAGGATGCTTATTTGGCATACAGCATTGTCAAGGGTGACTAAATCCGAGTTATTCATATTTGGACATTTTTTGCAAATCTTGAAACCTATTTGGAGATTCACAGAGCAAGGTAAAAAATTGTCTGCTGGTATATAATGTAGTCCAAAATAAGACAAATTTTAAAGGTGTGAATACTTTGAAATCTTCAAATTTTTTATAAAATGATTTTTTATCCACAAAGTTATTTGAAATATGATCAAGGCAATTTGCCATATACCAATATATTTTTAAAGAAAACAAAATTTCTACTTCCAATATAATGACACCATTGAAACAGAAAGTAGTGCACTGCATTCATCTTGTCTGTCTATCTGTCCTTTAATTAGTTGGTCTGTTACGTCTCTTTTCATCCACAACTAGGCCTTATAATTGAAAATATGGTATGGAGTCGTGTCTGACAACAACTCTTTATTTACTGCAGTTAACAAGATCTGGGTTTTGTCAGTATGCAGTGAATAATGAACATTAAAATTTCACTGCAAGTATCTGGGCTTTCACAAACTGGAATATATAGTGAGGCCTCTAAAAGAATGGTTGATTGTTTCCTATTATTTTCAATTTTGCAGGATCCCAACTAATTGTTTTATGATATTGTTCTTTGCATGAAGCATGTTGATTTTAGATTTTCTGATAGTCTCATCTATTCTTATCTCACAGATATAGATTACATTTTTTCTCTAAAATTGCATGCAATAAAAAATAAAAATCATTGGCCATCACATAATGGTTTATTTTTTCAGTTTTATATAAGTTGATCTGGTATCATGACTTATCTACTGATTTTATACTTTATATCAATTTCCACATATATGTGGTGAAACGCTTTTTGCATAATATTAAAGAAGCATTTAACAATTGGTCTTGTTATACTACTGATGCCTAGCCAAAAATTTTTATAGACGACTGCGGTCGTATTATGTTTTGAGAAAATATACGTGTCGGCATAGTATGCATTTTATCTCTGTACCTTATTTTATATATCATCAGATATATACACACTGTTACTGATCGCTATTTATTTTGATAAATGTGGCTTCATCCCTGTCAGAAGTCGTAACAAAAAGGGATATGGATAAAATGTCAATGAGACAAAAACCCAGAAACATAATGACTGCTGAAAAATAATAATAAGAGGTCACCATGAAGCCGTCATCAATTAGTGGAAGTCACACCACACGATGAGCTCGTAACTGCCCCTTACAGATACAATTTTTTTTAAAAATCTAAAAGACAGCAATTATTCTGACACAACACTGCATTAAAAAGAAGACAAAACACAAAACATAGAGACATCACAGACAGCCAATGATACACAATCATGACTTGAGGGAAAGGCACACAAAAACAAAACTAAGTTATTAAGAATGGTACCAAGACAATTAATAGATAGACAAACATAAAAAACGACATACTTTAAGGTACTAGCTTAAGAATGCTCCAGGTTACTGACAACTAGCTTAAGCCAGACAGTCGGTAAAAGGATCAGATTATCCAACATTTAAGTATCCACTGAATGTCTTTTTACTTCGTTTTCGTGCAACAACTTGAGTTCTGGTCAAAATATGTGTGGCAATGAAATCAAGAGGTTAAAAACGGATAAGTCCATAAAGACGAAGGCCTATCAAATATGTCAAACAACTTGAGGACATTCGTCATATATCTGACTTGGTACAGGGAGTAGCGAGTTAAATCAGGTTTTACGACGCATCAAAAATCCCTCTTGTAGGTTCTAAAAAGGACAGAGTGGTTAATTAAACTTTCTCTAATTTCTGTCCTGTTTTCACGTTTCCTGAACAGTTGGAGAAATATGTTTCTCCTCTCTAGAGAGAATGTTGTTCTCGGCAAATGATTGGATGAAATTCAATTATGACGTCAAATTTGTTTGCCGTTTTGCTACTTTACCATTGTGACGTCATGAAAAAGGGTGACCATACCTGATGACGTCATGCTCAAAGAACACATATATTTCGGATAATCAAAATGGGGAGTCATGTTTTTTTTCCAAAATCGCCTTGAAATCATTAGAGAAATAAAATCCACAACAGTATCTCGTGAGAAACAACATTTCTACACTCTCGATAGTTAAATTTTCAAATATTTTAAACGCTCGGCAAGCCTCGCGTTTAAAATATTGAAAATTTAACTATCTCTAGTGTAGAAATGTCGTTTCTCACTCGATGCTGTTGTGGATTCTATATTTATCAAATTGGCACAATATATCTTGCGACAGGTTAGTATTGATTTTGTGTTTATCGTCCTGTCCGTTTTAGAATTTGGAACCTAAAGGAGTGAATTCGGGTGGTATATTCAAATCCGGATGCACAATGTTCATTTTTGGTGGTATGCATCACCCTTCGATCGTCTTCTATAAAGTTTTTTCTTGTACAATATATGTGCCCGTCACTGTGTTTCAACGTATCATTTAATTGAGCATTCTGGAACTAACTAGTCAGTCAATATGTAGACATGAAAGTTACGTTCCACGTTGAGTACATTGAAATAAAAGAAGGTTTTAAGATATTCAAGAAACCGCTATAATTATCAATTTCAGTCTTTTGTACAAAACGTCGAGTGTTCTTGTTTATAAATATCTCAGTTCTGGCAATGATTCAAAATCCAAAATAGTTATGGCTGTTAGTCTTGGCCAATAAAGTTGTTATCGGACGAGTTGCTTCAGGTTCCATGGTATCTTTCTTTTCTTTTCACACTACGTTGCCAACTAAGCGATTAAAGTTCCAGGGAGCCTCTTGTCTGACGTTTTATATGTTATAACCCGTATGAATACTACGTAATTTCAAAAACAACATGTCCATAATATGTATGACAATCCAAAAAGTGAACTGAAAACTGACTTCTGAACAATGGGCTCTTGACAGCATATACATGTAGGTCACATGTGTCCATGACTATTGCATATTTATTCTAATAGGTCAACCAGAGTTCTTCTTTTGGGCTTAATATCAAGTATATCTTGCAAAGGGTGCTTTCCTGAAAAGGATACAACAAGATCTTAATGAATGCTTTTGACCGAGAGATCAAATAATTGGGGACAATTGAATTAGGGCAATCAAGCAGGTGTGATTAGCAAAACTGTCAATGCGTTTCTTCATAAGGGTGAATGTACAATTATGTTCCATGCCAGCCGCCATCTTGTAATATACCAGGAGTTTCCGGACATAGGTTTTAAAAGCGACCATTTGAGGATCATCGTAACCAAGTAGTCTTAGAGAACATCTGCATGTATTTCACATACTGCAAGGTCCAATTTAAACTATATTCTTCCTTGCAGCTATCTTGATATGCCAGACCTGGATGTGCGAGACATATTTTAAAGGGAACTTTCAAAGATTGTTAACAAGTTTAGTTCAAATTGGAAAAGTAGTTTCAGAGGAGATGCGTTTTCCCCATAGGGGCCAGTGATCAGCTGTATTCCACAATGTCAACAATCATGGATCAGACAGTATCCTCTCAAATTTTAGCAGGGAACCACCAAAGGGCCATTGTGACCAAGTTTGGTTATAGTGGACAAAGATGTTTGAAAAAGAAAATATTGGAATCAGACATGGGGTAATCGTAATCGATTGTAATTAATTACATTTTTTCAAGTAATCGAAGGTAATCGATTACTGATATGAATTTCGATTACTTGTAATCGAAAATAATCGATTACAGGGAAAGAAAATGGTTGTAATTATAATTACTTTTCGATTATTTTTCAATTACTTTTAAATTCAAAGCGGATTTTTTAAGAATGTGCGGGAAAAATGGTGATCAATAGTAGATGATTTTCACTCCATATAAAATATGAATGTAACATGAGCATATATTTATACATATGCTATTTTTCTGTGTTCTCTCTATGAAAATAGAATACATTTTGATATCAAATTAATCTAAGCACAAGTAAATAGATCAATTGAGCCTTATTGCCTTGCACAAATGAAGGTACATGTAATTTGATCTGTGTTCTTTGAAAAATTTCATGCCTCAGACTGCATTACTAAATCTCTTAAAGATCGAGTGAGTTCATGAACACAAATATAAGAGAATAAGTTCATTTGTGTTTTGTATTTGGACAAACTAAAATACCAGGTAATTTACCAAATTTAAGGAATATTTAAGTTAAATGCAGATACTGCGAAACATATATATCTGGAAATGTGCAAACAACGTCAAACTTTTCAGGAATGTCAAGTAATCTTAACATACTAAACTTCAAAAAAAGTCATAATATAGTAAAACAAAAATGTATATATAAACTGTGATTTATATATGCTAGATGTGCACATTTTGAGCAGTAACCTCTCAACAATAGCACTAATACTGAAATACATTTAATTGGAAGGCTAAGACCTAAAAATTGATAAAATTGACATAAATATTCAATTGTTGCATATGAAAACATAAACATAAGTAATGAATCATGAATTCTTAATACACAAAGATGACAGATTTCTGCAATTATTGTATAATTAATATATCTTAGTCTTTGCTTTATGTTAATTAGATAATCCCTTATCTAAACAATGTCAGAAAATTATATACCTGTAATATTTGCACCTGGGGCTATAAATGGTCACCTTTAATGAAGTGTCAAAGATCAAGTGAATCAGATTGATTGTGCAATAAAATTGAAGTGTTATCCAAGTAATAAAAAAAGCATTTCTATGTAAACAATTGAATATTTTAAACCATACGTAAAAATACAATGTACAACCAAAAGAGTGTTCTTTATTTTTTTATAGAGAAAACACAGAAATGAACATTTCGCCTAGAATGTTAGGACTAGGGGATGACACGTTCCTTAAACTGATGATGATCAAATTCAATTCCAAGTGTTAACTTTGTGTATCATTTATATTGTAGATATGCTAAATGGAAAATTTATAAATTAAAAACTGTTGTCATAAAATGTTTGTTGATCCAATAGTGTATCGAAATGTAATTATAATTACATTGCCTAATGTAATCGATTGTAATCGATTACACAGTAGCAAGCCATGTAATCGATTAAAAATCGATTACACAAAATTCCTAAAATAATCGATTATTAATCGATTACTGGTATCTGTAATCGTTGCCCATCTCTGATTGGAATATGTTTTAAAAACGTTCCCGGTTGGGGACCATCTTGGATCAGACTTCGACCTGTTTGGCACAATAAAGAACCCTCGTGGCGGAGTTAAGTTTCAGTTAGCCAAGTAGTTTCATATAAAGGAGAAGAACTTTTAATGCGTTTTCCTGTAAAACTGTGTTCCCTAAAGGTCGCCATCTTTCAAGAGACACGGAGTTGCCGAAAAAATTTCTAAAGTGGACCACCCAACGCCGAAATCTGCTTCTGGTCAAGTGGTTTCAGTGGAGTTTTGATGTTCGACCTCTTACTTCGATATTTAAACTTTTTCCATGATGTTGGCTAACTTGACTGGGATGCTAACCTGCCAGAACAATTTGAAAACAGAATGGTTCAAAGACTATTGTTTCAACGTTTGGATAAAATTTGCCCTGTGTTTTGAAATGAAAAGATTATTGAATGTGTTTCGCCATATTCGCCATGTGCTTTAAGAGGAGAGGATGCATAATCAGACACAATATCAAACTACATTTATATTCCGAGCTGGTGGCATTACACTCGGACTTGCTGGATACAATTTTTAAAGCCAACCATTTAAAGACCTGTGACTAGTTTCAGATAAGAAGAAACGAATGTGAACGACAACGAACGATAGAAGATAATTAATTGACATCAGTGTTTGGAAAAACTCATCTGGAGTCTAACTAGATGACATAAAATTGTTGTCTTTATTTATTCGTGGATGTGTTGATGTTATATGTTGAGTACTTTCCTTTTTAGCTCACCTGACCCAAAGGGTCAGTGTGAGCTATTGCCATAACCTGGCGTCCGTCGTCCGCTAATTTTCTCATTTTCATCTTCTCTTCTGAAACCACTGAAGCAAATTCAACCAAACTTTACAGGAATGATGTATGGAAGATTGCTGATTTCGTTTTGATCCAATGAAAAACATGAGCGCCAGCGCGGAACATAGGTTTAACATAGGACCTAATTGGTAAAAATCCCATTTTCATTTTCTCTTCTGAAACTTTTGAAGCAAATTCAACAAAACTTTACAGGAATGATGTAGGGAAGGTCCTTTACAAGATTGCTCATTTCTTTTTGATCCGTTAAAAAACATGGCTGCCAGCATGGAACATAGTTTTAACATTGGACCCTATAGGAAAATCATCATTGTCATCTTCTCTGAAATCACTTTGGCAAATTCAACCAAAATTTACAGGAATGAAGTATGAAAGGTCCTTTACAAAGATAGCTCATTTCGTTCCGATAAAAATAAAATAAAATAAAATAGAATAAAAAACATGGCCGGCAGCACGGAACACATTTTTAACATTGGGCCCTACGGGAAAATCATCCTTTTCATCATCTGCTCTGAAACTTTTGAAGCAAATTTAACTAAACTGTATTGAAGTGATGTATGGAAGATCCTTGACAAAGATTGCTCATTTCGGTCAGATCCCACAAAAAACCATTGCTGCCAGTGCTGATCATAGTTTAACATGGGACCCTTTAAGAAAATAATATTTTCATCATCTTCTCTAAAACCACTGAAGCAAATTCAACCAAACTTTACAGGAATGATGTATGGTAGGTCCTTTACAAAAATTGATCATTTCATTCTGACCTGAAAAAAAAACATGGCTGCCAACACTAAACATAGTTTAACATTGGACCCTATGGGAAATTCATCTTTTTCATCATCTACTTTGAAACCACCGAATAACTGTATTGAAATTATGTATGGAAGGTCCTTTACAAAAAATACTCATTTCAATTGGATGTGACAAAAACATGGCTGCAGGTGGAGAACATAGCTTAATATTAGACCTGATTAGAAAAAACGTTGTTTTCGGTCTGAACAAGCATAGGTATGGCTTAGAAGCATTTTGTCAAGTGAGCGATACAGACTCAGTCTCTGAGCCTCTAGGGTGTGCCATTGTCGACTTTTCCTGTTATTTTATGTTTTTTAAACCAATAAACTGAACGGAATCTCCTAAATATAGAAAAGACACCGAGATATAAAGACGCCCAACTTCTGCTAGTATGCACCATATTACAGGATTCCCCGTCAAATAATTGAATATTATATATCCTAGTTGGCCTCTTGTTCCATGGCAGTGGACATGGTGCAATTGGTGTTGTCACAGTATGATTTAAAGTTACATTTGTTGGCAAAAACATTGATCATCTCCTAAATGCTTTACACCATAACTAAATTTAAACAATTTTTCGTATTGGCAGTATTTGGCATTGCACAATATCATGTTCTTCTTTCATAATTGATGATGTTGTTATACCAAATCTATTTAGAAGTATTTCAATTGAAGTTTCATATGTAAGAAGGCTTGATATCTTAGTCAACGGAAATTATGTCCTTAGCTAGCTGTCAGTAGCTGCGAGCATTTGTCAGGACAGTACCTGTGTGTATTGTTTTCATGTTTTATGTAATTCATTGTAAGGGTACTCGTCTTGATAAGTTGGACTTTTTTCTAGTTTGATTTTTACGGTGAGTCTTTTTGTGTATTTATTTTTTAGCCATTCACCACACATAGGGGGAGGGTTTGGATCCAAGAAAACGAGTTTAACCCCACCGCAATTTTTGCGCCTGTCCCAAGTCAGGAATATGTTGGTGACTGGCTTGTCCGTGTCTTCTTATGAAATTTTAGTTTCTTGATATTTGGGTTGTTGGATGTGGTTTGTTTCCATTGATTTATTCACTTTTTACCCTTTTTGGGGCCATTTAGGGCTTGCTATATGGTGTGAGGTTCCTCACTGTGTTGAAGACCGTACGGTGACCCCTAGATGCTTTGTTTTGGGTCGTTTTAACCTGGATATGGGATGTTGTCTCCTTGACATTTACCCCATTTCTTTTCTTTTTCATATTGAAGTAACAACTTTCGAAAGGAGTAGGCCATTTTACTGTGTATTTTGTACCTTCAGTAGGTGGATTTTGCGAATGCGTTAATTCTTCTCTATCGTTATCTCATCGCTTAAGATAAGTTTGCATACTTTTTTAACAGACATTTTAATCTCTCAAACTGCCATTTGAATGCAATTGTAACAGAATTGGACGATTTTGAGTGTTTTTGTTCAAAATCGTCATAAAGCACCTTCGGAACCAAAATAAATAAACTGAAAGGGCTTATGTTTATATATATATTAAGTGAAAAAATAGTTTGTTCTCCAGGTGCTTCATACAGAATTAGCCTTTAGACGCCTGAAAATTGCAAAATTTTGATACAAAATGCAGTTCCCACAATATTTGACTGTGTGTATCTTCAACACAACACATCACATCGTTGCCATGTATAAATATTATTTCTAGACAGAAGACATGACAGACATCATTTCATACAATTTTCAAGGTAATTTCAGCATATTTGAAAAATGGCCATAGTTGGGTACGCATTTCCAGGTAAAATGGCCATACTCATTTGTTAAAAAGATCAATAGGCTAATAACCATCCCTATTCGTTAGGGATCTGCACTTTTCAATAGATTGTGATGATGATAAGGCTTTGGTACGCAGTGTTGATACGTAAATATTCAGAAAAAATATTCTGGGTTCGAGTTACCTTGGACTTCAGGCCTTAAAACATTCAGAAATATTTATACTAAAAGTAATCCGAGATTTCAATTATCGCAAAATAACGCAGTAATTGACGCATTGGGTGAATTACAGTGTCTTTGATCATAAGTTGAATATTTTGGAATGTTTTGGATAATCAGAATCTAGGATGAGTTATTTTTTTATATAGATCTCTGACAGATATTAAATTGTTAAATTTGCGCTACATTTCAGGAATTATGTTTTCAATGTTAATCCGCCAAGACGTTTTCCTAACAACAACGCTGACAACGTCTTGTGACGTCACTTCCTAGAGTAAAAATATGGAAAATAATTTCACAGTTAGTTATCACTTTTATTTCACGGAGAAATTTAACATAAAATGTTAACTATCATCGAAAGACACCAGGACCCTTCTGACGACTTCGAGACAGTCACGCCTGTAAGTCGTCACACACCTTGTCCATAGGTCGTCATATTATATTCAACCGTCCAGGAGTGGTCAAATCATTTATCTTTATAAAAGCATTCAACACAAAATTTATTGAACGCCAATTTTTATTTTTTCATTTTCATGCCCCTTGAAATAGAAGAATCGGCGGCAAATAATTTTTGGTCTATCTAGAAAAAAAGAAAGAAAATGAGGAGTATCTCAAAGAGACAACTCAATAAAGGAGAAAAAACAACTCAAAGCCACCAAATGATCTTCAATGAACGGCGAGGAAACCCTACATCCGATGGTAGGTCGGAGTTGGCCCCTAACTAAAAGTGTATATGGGTTCAGCGAAATAAACACCACCCAGTCTGTCCATCCGTTTCCCTGTATGTCTTAAAAACAATTGACATATCTTTTGAATGGTAAGTGATAGGAATTTCATATTTAAATTTCACATGCATATTCTTTGTGGCAATACCTTTCAAATGGTACCTTAATATTTGAACTAGTGACATTGGCTTTGAGATTTGAAATAGCTATAAAAAAATAAACAAACTATGTTGAATGGTAACTGACAGGGCTTTCACGTTTCATGTTTGTGTATTCCTTGTAGCAAGGCCTTTCATATGGTGCCAAAATATTTGATCTCGTGACTTAACCTACAGCAAAGGATCATTTCTAACATTTGATGTATCTTTTGAATGGTAAGTGACATGTGTATTCCTGGTAGCAAGAGTTTTCCACTGGTACTAAAATATTTGACACTGTAACCTTTGCGTTGATATATGACCTACTTCTTAAAAGCTTTTAACATTGGGTACATCTTTAGAATGGTATATGGATTTTATGCTACACATATTTGACCTCGTGACTTTGACCTTGAGATTGATGTTCTGTTCTAATAACTGTTCAGTTATATTTTCCTCATTAAACACATTTGCTGTGGATTTTACTTCACTGGATTTTTTTAAATCCAAGATTTTATTTTAACTGAACACTATGGAATATTGAATAACTTCTTCAAATTAAATTTTTTACCTCCCTTTTTTTAATTCTGACTTTTCATAATATCTTATTTTTAAGTTAGAGACACCCAAAAAAATTGTGTTGGTGTGTGTAATTATTACTATTTATTGTATAGAACATGTTCTAGCAATAAAAAGACCATTTCTGTATGAAAAATAAAACTTTTGGAGCTATTTTTGTTTTCGAATCATACCAAACATGTGATTTTAGGCTTTATTTCCTGATTTAATTTCAAACACTACAATAAAATGTTAATTATTCGAGAAGTCTTGCTGCGATATTGCTCAAAATAGAACTCGACTGAGATATTGTTGTTACAAACCTGCAGGTAAAATGTCGTTGAAATCCAATGAGTAATTAAATCTGTATCGCGATAACAAGCTGAAATACATACGTGCGCCTGCCCGCCCGCCCATCCGCCCGTCTTTCATCAAACCATAAGCCGAGTACATATCGTTGCAACTCCGCTAAAAATAAGATAATCTTTTCTCTAATTTATAGAAAATTTAACCACCTAATGACCGGTGTTATAAAAATATTTCTCACCACTAGTGAGAGAACAACTCTCGTGAAATTTCCCGCCAAATATATTTGGGATATAATTCTCCGTGTTTTACATTAAGTCATTAGAGAAACATTTTCTACAACTTAAACTTGTTAATTGTGAAATTTCTCACATCTTGTGTAATAAATTTTCAAATGTTAAAAAGCTAGGCAAGCCTCGCTTTTCAAACATTTGCAAATTTATTTTCCACCATGTGAGAAATTTCATTATCAACTTGTTCACGTTTTAGAAGCTATATTTAAAACACAATAAGATCGTTGCTGCCTATAAAAGCGGGCCACTTTATTCTATGTGGAAATGCCTAATATTAATTGTAGCAAACATGTAATATACCAAAAAAAAATGATGAATAGGTGGTTTCTTGCAAGTAATCTCAAATTTGTTAGTAACACATGAACAAAAATTTCTTCAATTTATATACAATATTCATTTATTCCGTAAAGAAGCATGACCATTTGCAACAAATTAAAAAAAAAAACATAAATTCTGAGAAAACGGTGGCTGTCAATTATATATATTGGCTATTATTTGAACAAGTAAAATGTACGTCAACAATGACATAGCATTGTGTATAT
>MJUU01044391.1:26816-47038 GCA_002080025.1 Modiolus philippinarum | reverse complement strand
GCCTCGCTTTCAAACATTTGCAAATTTATTTTCCACCATGTGAGAAATTTCATTATCAACTTGTTCACGTTGTAGAAGCTATATTTAAAGCACAATAAGACCTATAAAAGCGGGCCACTTTATATTCTATGTGGAATTGCCTAACATTAATTGTAGCAAACATGTAATATACCAACAAAATGATGAATAGGTGGTTTCTTGCAAGTAATCTCAAATTTGTAAGTAATACACGAACAAAAATTTCTTCAATTTATATACAATATTCATTTATTCCGTAAAGAAGCATGACCATTTGCAACAAATTAAAAAAAAACCCCATAAATTCTGAGAAAACGGTGGCTGTCCATTATATATATTGGCTATTATTTGAACAAGTAAAATGTACGTCAACAATGACATAGCATTGTGTATATGTTCTCTGCATATTGCATATTGTTATTAGGTTAACAGATATTGAGATAATACTTGTGATAATAAAATGTAAAATTCTATTGCCTCTTTCGGAGTTTCAATGATGTCGAATTCTTCAATATCTAAATGGGTTAATGCATGAACCAGATGTCTGAATTCGTCAGTAGTGCCTCTAGGGAGGATCGGATCTGTGTAGATATCAGTTAAGGAATCCAATACAGCTATATCACACGGAAACGCGAAGGAACAATCATATTTATCGTAAAGTAAAGGTTGATAATACATGACATCAGGAATACCATTTGGACTTTCGACATTTCTTTGAGATCTTATTCTATGTGTATTCCACGACTGCATGAACATGTCCAAGTGTTTCTGAATGAGAGGCAGGAAGCAGAAGCGTATGCATTCAATGTGCACAGGATCAGCGTTGTTGAGAAGTCCTTCATCCACCATATCTTTAAATAAATTTCTCCAAAATGTAGTGAAATGTCTCATCAGCAAACTCCACATCATTTCGATTTTTTGGTTGGCCGTTGATCTACCTACTGAAACACTATTATGCCCTGCCATAGTATCGTCATGAAATGATCTCAAGGCTATTTGTATACGTTCTATAAGAACATTTTCTGTCCCTGCACCCATACGTACTACTCTTGGAACTCTCTTATTTTTCTTCAAATATTCAAGAAAATACCCAGCTACTATTCGGGGATTTTTATTTGAACTCGAAGCCTTCAGCCAAAGTATCTTTCTTGAAAATCCGTCAACNTCTTTAAATAAATTTCTCCAAAATGTAGTGAAATGTCTCATCAGCAAACTCCACATCATTTCGATTTTTTGGTTGGCCGTTGATCTACCTACTGAAACACTATTATGCCCTGCCATAGTATCGTCATGAAATGATCTCAAGGCTATTTGTATACTGTAAACCAACTTATTTTCGCGGCTACATTAATACGCGTTTTGTCCCTCCTGGTGAAGTTCGCGAAGATAAATTTTCGCGATTTTCTATTTCTGTTTATACTTTAATATAAGGATATGAACTATTCGCGACGATTTATTTTCGCGATATTTTCAAGCACGCGAAAGTCGCGAAAATAAGTTGGTTTACAGTACGTTCTATAAGAACATTTTCTGTCCCTGCATCCATACGTACTACTCTTTGAAATCTCTTATTTTTCTTCAAATATTCAAGAAAATGCCCAGCTACTATGCGGGGATTTTTATTTGAACTCGAAGCCTTCAGCCAAAGTATCTTTCTTGAAAATCCGTCAACAGCACCGTGGACAGATATTCCAAACGGCTTTAATTTGTCATACCCATCGATATGGATACAAAAGCTCGGTCCGTTACTTGTGTATCTTCTTCACCTAGGCCTATGTCTTTGTCTTCTCATAACGCCGTCTCCGTCTATGATTTTTAAAGCAAGCCTCACTGTGCGTTGTGTGGCTCTAATGCCATAATGAAGAAGAATATTTCATAATGATCGATAACCAATATCTGAATATCCATTATTTCTCAGAAATATAATTGTATGAACAATATCAACAAGCGGGCTTTCTTCGCCTCTTTTTTTGGCAATTTCAAACGTTTTTTTTATTCGATAAAAAGACCTCTCGCTTAACAATATGTGATGTATGCCCAGTAATAGGCCCAGTATTTCCTTTGTTGTAAGTGAAAAACTCGTATAGTATATAATTAAGTCATCTAATGGTGCATTAATGTCTGGATTAGGAATTGCACTAACGTAGCAGATTAAGAGAAGAGCAACTATTGCCTGAAACAGAAAGATGTATAGTTACAATTATTGTAAGTTCTAGTTGATGCATTATAAAAGGAATAATTTATGATTGTAGAAATGTAAAGAAATGTGTGAACATTTTGAAGGGATTTTGGTATGAAAATATGAAATACGCCAGGCAGTTGAGGGTCATACTGGAATATATGAACTGTTAGGTCCCACCAATCACTCTTTGCCTTCTGTCAATATACTGTACAATTTTACAAGATTTGCCAGTCCATACATTATCATATGGCCTAAGGTGTTGAAATATAAAATCTAAGTCTTGCCAGTCCATATTATATATTCCCATTTTTATACCCTTAAGGCATGAAGAGAAATTCATTCGTTGAGACAGAATATATATAGACCTCTTATATCTAAAGTAAAGTTTATTTTCATTATACATGAACATGCTGAACAAGTTAAAGTTCATAACAAGGCATGAAATATGATTTAACATTCCTGCACTGAGATAAAACCATGTGTGAAATGATGTCCTGTTATCTGTACCCATGAACACATGAAAAGAGACAAGAGCATTTCATTTTGTCATGTAAACTAAATGCAGTTGTCTTAATGTCAAGAATCCGCACAATCTACATTATGGAACGCCATAGCTAGCTTTTGTGATAGAAAATGTTGGTGACAAGGTTACCCGCCTTTTTGAAATTATTATAAGTGGAATAATTATCTACCCTTCCAAATTTTCGACAGCAACAAAATGCCTTAATGCACGTTTGCAGTTTGTGTACTACAAGTTTGTAATATTTTATAACAAGAGGGTCCCAGGAGCCTGTAATCCCAGGTTCTCACCTGTTTAAACCCCAGTTCTGTTTCAATTGACTTAATTGTTTCAAAGGAGATGAATTTTTCACATTTTTATAGGTGCCCCTTCAGAAAAAAATTGGCAGGGGTTCCCCTTATAACAAGCATTTTTATGTACATATTTTAATCTTGCATAATAAAATGTAGGCCTTGGCATGCTTAACATTTTTGCCATTTACACTATACATCTATCTCAAATAGTTTTTGAAATAAAAGGCAATATAATAAAAATTAGGAAAGTTTGGGCAAAAAAGAGTAATGAGTCCTTTGGGAATTCATTAGATAACTTCAGCCTTGAGAATAAAATATAGGCGTTGACATGCTGAACATTTTTGCCATTTACACTTTACACCTATCTCAAATAGTTTTTGAAATAAAAGACAATAAAACAAAATTTGGAAAATGTGAGCATAAAAGGGCAATAACTCCTATAGGAATTTGTTGGATAACTTCAACCTTTGAGATTAAATATAGGCCTGGACATTCTGAACATTTCTGCAATTTACACTTTATCTCTATCTCAAATAGTTGTTGAAATATAAGACAAAATGTAGAAAAACCACGAAAATTGGACAAAAAGGGGCAATAATTCAAATATGGGTTTTCGGATGCTCTTCAAATTGTTGGCTATGTAGATCTTAACACGATAAACATTTTTGCTTTTTACTCTTTACATCTATATTTTATAGTTTTTGAATAAAAGACGAAATACGTAAAAGTTTCGAAACTTTGACGAAAAAGGAGCAATAACTAAAGACGGGTATTTTTATTTATTCTTGC
This sequence comes from Modiolus philippinarum, assembly GCA_002080025.1. Classification (NCBI taxonomy): domain Eukaryota; kingdom Metazoa; phylum Mollusca; class Bivalvia; order Mytilida; family Modiolidae; genus Modiolus; species Modiolus philippinarum. The sequence continues at coordinate 43,236 of MJUU01044391.1, read as the reverse complement.
CATGCTGATCAATTTTACCCCATGTCAGATTTCCGATATCTGCAACGGTTTTGGAGTTTTTTGCCAGAAACTTAAATTTACCCACATTTTCTATTTTTATCAACAGCGGCCATGTTGTACGGTTTTCAGAATTACTGGATAAGGTTTGGAAACTAAGTACCCTGTAAATGATTCAGGCAAAGTTTGGTTCATATTGGCTGAGCCGTTTCTGAGGAGAAGATTTTTAAAATATTTTAAAATACCTCCCCTTTTTGTCTATTTTTAGTAACAGCAGCCATTCAAAACTTCGGATACAATTCTGAAAGGGGACTATCTAAGGACCATTCCACCAAAGTTTGGTCCAGTTGTTTCCAATTGGCCATGTGGTTTCAGAGAAGAAGAATTTCCCACAGGGTCCATTGTTAAATTATGTTCCCCGCTGGCGGCCATCTTGGATGAGATACAGACCTGCCGGATACAATTTTTCAAGGGGACCACCCAAGAATTATTGTTATTAAATTTGGTTTCAATTGGCGCAGTTGTTTCAGAGGAGATCTTTGAATGAAAAGTTTACGTCAGACGGACGACGGACGCCAAGTGATGGCTAAAGCTCACCCTGGCTATAGCCAGGCGAGCTAAAAATCCAATGAGCCATTTAGGAGGAGTTGCGGTTACAGGAAACATGAACGGACAGAGTGACAGGTGATACCTAAACACCTCCAAACGTTACAATAACTCTCAATCTAATTTCTGTATTATTTGCATTGTAATTTTTATGTGAAGATAATTGCCAGACAACGAGCAGAGACCAGTGGTCTGTGTTGAAGGATTTCAGCTCATGGGTATTGAGAGAATAATATCATATTTCCGGTCTTCCGCGAAAAAGTCCACTGCCATAATATAATAAAACCAGAGGCTCACATGAGCATGTATCGCTCACCTGGCCAATGATTTCATTCATAATTAAAGATAAAGCAAATGATCTTGAAACGGTGTTCAAGATATAGCAGTATGTGTATGGCCCATTGCCCACTGGCAGCCTCGTTGGATGTATAAGCTGTACTCCAATCATACATTTTGTAGAAGACCATCATAATACCATTCCTGATTGAAATTAACTTAATATGTGTCTTCAAGATGTACTAATTTACACGTTTTTTTCTATAGGGTCCAATGTTCAACTTAGATCTGCGTTGGCGGCCATCTTGGAATTACTATCGGCACGAAAATCATTGAGTTTCATTTCATCATTCTAATGATGGTTTGTGCCAACTTTGGTTTCATAAGGTCTGTTGGTTTCTGAAAAAATATTAGACATGTTTTCCCATAGGGAACAATGTTAAACTAAGAGAGGCCCTGGCGGCCTTCTTGAATTTCCGATCAGCACGAAAATTATGAACTTTCATGAAATATGTCGGGCAGCTGAGTGTCATACTGGAATATATGAATTGAAGAAGGTTTGTGCCAAATTTTGTTTCATTCGGTCCATTGGTTTCAGAAAAAAACGATAAGACATGTTTTCCCGTATGGTCCAATGTTAAACTAAGATCGGCCCTCGCAGCCATCTTGAATTTCCGATCACACTAAAATCACAAACTTTCATATCATCATCCTTATAAAGGTTTGTGCCAAGTTTGGTTTCATCTGGTCCAGTGGGTTCTGAGGAGAAGATGTTTTACGACGACGCCGACACCGACACCGACGCCGACGACAGACGCAAAGTGATGGCTATAGCTCACCTGGCCCGAAGAAAAAGCACTGCATATATTGATATAACTACTGCATATAATTTTAAATCTACTGAACTTTATGATATACAACATACATTTGTATATAACACACATATATAATAGTCACACAAGTAAATGCATCATCATTATACAAATATAAACAGCTACAAGCATCCTATTCTAAGATCAATGAATGTATACAAATATAAACAGCTACAAGCATCCTATTCTAAGATCAATGAATGTTGTAAAAAAGAAACCACTGTTAAAATTTGTTCCGGTGCCGACGGATTTAGCACCAGAGTCAACTTTTTAGTTTCATTTAAAGAATTAAAATTTACATATGTTTTAAAAAAAATAATCCGAAAGTTGTTCTCTACACGGTTCATTCATTTTACACTGAAAGAAGAAATGTGCCCCATTGTCTAGGACTTTACAGAGTTTGCACAATCACTCCTCTCTGGGTGTTTTATGATATCTGCCTGTGCATTGTCACCCACTCTGATTTTTTTTATTGTTTTATGGTTTCCTTACTGGGATGAGATATAAAATACTAAGCTATTTCATCGTTATTTATTTTAAAGTTCTTGTGTAAATATTTTTTATTTTGAAAGTTTGTTCTTTCAAATTATTAATTTTGTCCCTAATCAGAACTTTGTTATAGTCAGTTACCTTACTTTTGTTACATAACGATATAGATATTGGTAACGTCATCGACACAAACGTCATAATTTTCGGGGTAAGATAGCTGTTTCACCCATGAATACTCAGACGAATTCATCTCTTCTGGACTCTGTATAAGTGTCATATTAGAATCAAAATAATTCACGGGAGCGTGAATATATGTTGATTTTACCATGGGTTTGCCCTTTTCGACTTCTCGCTTACGATCGGGGTAATATATTTGTCATAAAAGGTCAACCCGTGTTAATATCGCCATATAGTCACGCTCCCGTGAATTATTATACCCGCCCTTTCTTCAGACTTTTTTCTGAAGAAAGCATGGATATATTGTTTTGGTCCCGACCGTCTGTTCGATAGATGGACCTTGTCAGTGGAACTCCTCGCTCAATTTTTGATTTAGGATTTTAATTTTGTGATAGAATTGTGGCATATATGCTGCAGATGCGCAATAAGCTTTCAGATTTTCGATATTGATCTTAGTGCAAACAAGGGGCCCCAAGATGTCTATTTTGACATATGTGTCATGAGATGCAAATCCTCTTATATTTTTGGTTTAATGGATTTAATTGTGTTGTATAGTTGTTGCATATAGTCTGTAAATGCGTAATAAGCTTTCAGAATTTTGATTCCGGGTAAAACTTTGGTAAATTTTCTGAAAATGTCAAAGGCTCGTATTTTTTTTAATTTTAGCATATAATCTCATATTTTGGCAAGTGTTTGGAAAGAAACAAAAATTCTGAATACTTAGAATTCTAAAATACGATTCCAATTTACGTAAATTTCCTGAAAGTCACAAAGACCACTAATTTTGTTTGGAATTCTACATTGAAACCATAGTTTAAGAATTTGTTTCAATTAAAACAAAAATGTTCACTAATTCAATTTCAAAATTTTTATTCCAGTTTTGGTAAATTTTCTGAGAGTCTCAAAGACCACTTATTTTTTTTCGAATTCTACATTGAAACCATAGTTTAAGAATTTGTTTCAATTAAAACAAACATGTTCACTAATTCAATTTCAAAATTTTTATTCCAGTTTTGGAAAATTTTCTGAGAGTCCCAAAGACCACTTATTTTTTGGAATTCTACATTGAAACCATAGTTTAAGAATTTGATTCAATTCAAACAAACATTTTTACTAATTGGATTTCCAAAATATTTGATTCCAATTTTGGTAAATTTGCTGAAAGTCTCAAAGACGTACTGTTTTTGAAATTCTAACATGTAATCATAATTTTTTTCGTATCTTTATGACAACAGCAATATTTTGAAAAGATGAGCAGTGCGGGGATGGCCATTTTTTCTGATGGCGCCACTTTTTGTTTCTTAATTGTCGAAGGCCTCATGGCGAGTTCAAGATGAAGAATAACGGTAAAAGTGTTGTTCCAGTTGCTTAATTTTGCCACTTACTTGTAGGGATTTTCTCTCATGTTCATTTACCCCATATCCCTTCCTTTACACATTGATAATTTAATTAACGACGATTATATATTGATGTTAAATTTCAATATATGTAAAATCATATTTGTCTCAATATCAATTCAAAATCTTACCAGAAAATGAATGATGGTCGACTTCATAGTCTAGTCCTTGATTGTGTAATGGCCGCGTGTGCTACATCCAACTACAACGTAAGTTAACGACACATTATTTGTCTTAACTTGGATTTTACTAACAAAATTTAAGAAAACAATAAAGATATCGCAATATTTTTTTTTATCTATATCGCAATAAAATATTCAAAATATTGCAATGACAAACATCCACAAATTTCACTATGAAATTATCGCAATACGCATGACAAATTTAATCGTGATATTTATAAAAATAAGCAAAGTTATTGCGATAAATTTCATGATTTTATTTTAATAATAACAAGAAAAGCAGGCAGTCCTAGGCTTCCGTATTTATGGTTGGTGTCTAAAATTTTTAAACTTCACTAAATACTTTTGGCAATAATTCGGCAAATGAATTTGATTTCAGCGGCTTGTATTTATTTTGTACTTGATTATTATATTTCTAAACTAATGTAAGCCCGTTATGCGATATTCATTATTTTGGTTTTTAAAGTTTTCCTCCTTTTTTTTTCTAGATGGCTCGCTTGGTGCTTAAACATAGGCACAGTCTGCTAGGCAGAGCATTTAAGCCTATAATATAAATACAAAGAAGCTAATGAATTTGATTTTGATTACCTAGCAAGGCTAAAGGATCATCTTTTACCTAATTGCAGTTTATATGAATTGGCGACAGAATTTGTTAAACTGACTGGTGAAGAAGCGCAGGATGTGAAAAGATCTCGTCTTGGATAATGCAAGTTTGCTGATGCAACAGGCGGTATTATTTGCAGAGTTGATAGGAGCACTTGGCCACAAAATAGTTCTACATTAACAGATGTTCGTGTAAGTGTTGTTAATTCGACTACCATTTCTGTTGCACAAGGTATAAATGTTGTTCTGAGTGTCAGAATAGATAATTTTCATTATTTATGATGAATTAAGGGACACGGGTAAATGTGCATGTGACAATAATCCAATATATAGATGATAATACACACGAATGAAGACCTTTTTTATTGTCTTTATCGCGGAAATACTTTTTATCAGGATTTTTGCAGTACTGTTTGTCTTGCTCAAGTATATGTTATGTGCTGTATATTAGCCCAATTTAGTCACAATCATGTCAATTTGAATCCCTTTTGGATATAATGGGACCGGTGAACTGATGTAAATCTTAAAAGAAATCATACAAGCATGGTATTGATATATTATTCATGGTTAAAAAGTATTGTTACAATAAAGCGCTGCAGTTTTGGATGTGTACACGAGAACATGAATATATGGTAACTTAGGTCTCCTGTTAATTATTGAATTGTTCATCTCTTTTACAAAGATTGACAAGGATTTTATCCAAAATTTTGTTCTTTTAACAGCTGGCTCATCAGACTTACAGGCATCGGCTAACAGTAATTCGGCAGTAACGCTAAGTACCAGTACTACAATTAATGGAGAGGATCTTTGATTCGATGATACATAAACGTCATACCAAAAAAGACGAAGTGTTCATACATGGGTTTCAGCATAATAGATGGTAGTTTTTCTGTCATGATAGTGCTTATTTTGTCAGTAATTGTCTGAAAATGAAAAATAAGTCCGAGTAATGGAATTTGTTATACATTTGGTGTGAAGAAACGAAAAAAGAAAAAAATGCTTTGTTTATACTGTTTCTGTTTGGTTTAACAATTTTATTCATTCGATTCATTTTTACATTTAATAGGTGATCTGACTATCTTTCCAGAGGTTCTAATCCTTTAGTGGCATTTGTCACGTGGAAGGAAAGTCGGAGAGCCTTTTTCTCTGTAATCAACTTTTTATTATGATTTTTTTCTCTTGTTAGGAGTGTCTGTATACGAAAATTATATTTCATCCTATATTTTTCTTGATTGGGAAATGGATGCAGGTTTCAGTCATTTTGAATAAAACGATAGTGAGACAGAAGACATATGGTCAATTACAGAGGAAAGGTTCTTCGGCCTCCTTTATCACAAGCGCAGGAGAAGTAATTAGATAAGATACTGTTTAGAAATCCTGATTGTTTTCGGACGTTAAATTTGCACTATGTCCTGTTTTTGGAATTGTAAAAATTTATCTTTGGACTTTTGAACATTCATATTTCATTTTATATTAATTTCCTGTATTGTCTTGTTTGATGGAATATACTTTGTAACCACATTTAATGATATTTTTATTTTCATTTATAAATTTGTGTTCAAAGCAAACTTCTATTTATTTACTGTATAGATCTTCCTGAAAACGAAATGAAAAAGTACAATATATGATGACAACAACTTAAAAATTTATTCTGTCTCATTTTCAAAGCCTGATATTTCTGATGGCTTTTGACCTTTACGTCACACTATAGTTGATTTTGTCATGTTTGAAAATAAACAAAAGATTTCCAATTGTGATCCCTGTCGAATATACAAAAAGATGAACGAAGCTAAACAAAAATGGTATGGAGGAAAAGTACATGATATAGTAAATCTAATAAATTCATGGTAGAAACAACGGCAGTAGAATACCGAAGGAACAAGGAAAACGAAATCATATAAAATCACTAATTGGAATGTCATGCAAGCCCGGAACAATCCAGCACTTTGAGTTTTAGGATTTCTTTAAGGTTTTGTTGGTATCGAAATGAAAATAAGGATCAGGCGAGCTAGATAATCAAAACTTTTCAGTTTGGTTTTCTCATCAGTTCACCTCAAGGGTTTGTAAAAGAAGCTGAAAACTGAATATGCAAATTTAAGTGAGTTAGTGTTGGGAATTAGTTTTGGGAATGAGTTTTGGGAATGGGGTTTTAGGAACGAGTTGTGACAACTGACGAATGTTTCGTTGGTCTTTGAATTCTAACATTCAAGGATATTCTATGCGGACCAAAATTTTATGCCAAAACTAAATAAGTATTTAGTTACTTAGAGTGAGATGGGGGTTTGGATATTGTGATATCCTAAGCGACATCTCGCGAGAAGTAACGAGAATACGTAACCGATCTTATTCTTCGAGCTGCATTCAAGGGAAAAGTTAGTTTTCTCCCCGAATTTGATTATCGATTCTGTAGAAAAGATATGCAGCCTTGTTTTATAGTGACTTTGTCCCATGTACATTTGCTCTATATCCATATATTTGTTCGTTGTCCGTTAGATTAAACACCCAAGCGCTAATTAATTGATGACTGTATACTCCAGACCTCAGACATGAGCAGTGGCTGCATGAACAATATTGGAAAACTGGTTCACAAAATATTTCACCACCCTCTCGCCCAGTTTGAGATTTCTTACAGTCTTTGGAACTGAATGCTCCCCAAAATTTTATGCCAAAACTAAATAAGTATTCAGTTACTTAGAGTGAGATGGTGGTTTAGATATTGTGAATTTCTAAACCTATTGAAATAAATATATATGCCACATAAAAAAACTAACTATTTATGAAATTAAAGAGCATTTTAATTTTTCCTAAATTTCATTTTTTTAACTAAATTTTAATTGCCGAAAAACTTTTGAACTGAAGGGCTTAAAATCGATCAAATATTATCCACCCTTAGCTCTACAGTGTTCATTAATAAGGGATTCCCTCTCAATGTATTGATGTATTGATTTTCACGTATAGAAATAGATCTGTTATCGGAGTGAACACGATTCAGAAGTCCCGTATCATATCCAGCAATTGTAGTCACAATCATTGCGGTATATATCACGATTAACAGTCCATCGGTTGAGTAACATTAAATTACGGTGTTGTCAAAGAAATTCCATTGACCACAAACTTCTATATTTCTATATAAACAAATTTCGGAACTCTCGGGGGATTTCTATACATCAGGATTGAGTTTCTCGCCCATAAACATAATCAAGGCATTCCGGGATATATTCCTGATATCCTAAGGTAAGTTCAGAGTTTACTTTCGTTTTCTGGTCATTTTTGTGTATTTCTCAGCAAAAAAGATTACTCCCAATTAGACTGAATTGGAACGGGCTCGTGATTTGTTTTGAAAAAGATAGACATCTTGGGAAGTAAACTATACCACGTTTTAAATATTTTATAAGGGAAATAACAAAATTAAGGGAAATAACAAAATTATCAGGAATTGATGGGAGTAGGTGTGGAAGCGATGTCCTTCATTGTTTGTGTATATGCATGGACAGTAACTTTTTCTAATTAGTAGCCAGGCGCTATCGTTGAACATTAAACAGGCTGCATTAAACAAATATGCTCTTACTGCTATTCACGAAAGGGGTTACACACAAAAATGTCATAATTTACACCACTCGTATAATTTAATCTGTTAGAGTAAACAATATTCAGAAATTGTAATGCTTCATTTTATTAATAAAACAATAAAATGAAAGGAGACATGTATATCAAACAAATAATAAAGTAACGTCAAGCCTTCTGTAATGATTTCCAAATACTTGTGTTTGATCATCTTACTTTAAATACGAAATGCTTAAAATTTTCACGACTGTCTGTTTATCATCGTAACACAAAACGCAGGAGGCCAAAATCCTAGCAATATAATGGTTATGTTAGATTAAAATGTCCTGAAAACCCATACTGAGCTACGTGAAGGAAGTGATTCTATAGCCCTCTCTTTTCCTCTAATAAAAAAATCTGGATGTTTTCCTTAGGAGAGACAATAATTGTAAATTGTATTCACTGGATATTTATTAAAAGATAGAGCACTATTTCATTACAGATGAAAAAATAAATAAAAATTAAAAAGTCAATTGTTCAGAGAACAATTGCAAGGTCTTTTACCAGTTTTCATCATGATTACATGTTATTATTTTGATTTATTGTCAATCCTTGTCAAAAATATGATGTAAACAAGAGTTCTGAACTTTTCAACTACATTTCTCTTAACTGTGTGGTGATTTAACTGACAAAATTCTAAAAATTGGCTATGACCTTGACCTCTGACCTTGATGACCTTTTACCTTGTGCTCAAATTGAAGGTCTCTTCTTACTGATTAATTGGATATGTTACTTGACTATAATGTGTGTAACGGTTTAAAACTTATATGTTAAAAACCATTTTCCGAAACGCGTTAAGAGCAATAACTCTTTGGGGAGTCATCGGATAATTTCGGTCCAAATGAAACAAATATAGCACTAGACATGCTGAACATTTTTGATGACATGATTTTTCAGCTATCTTTTATGGTTTCTCAGTTTATCCCCTTACAAGGTCAAAGGTCACCGATGACCTTCAACTTGGTACTGAAATTGAATGGTCTTTTCTAACTGATCACTATAAACATATATGTTTACTATATAATCTGTAAGCCGTGAAAATTTATTCGCAAAAAACGTTTTGCTGAAATGAGTCAAGGGCTATAACTCAAAAACTGTTAATAAAAATATATAAGATTATTTAACCAACACGTTGCACGTTACACGGTACACGATACACGATCGAGAGCTTTATGTATCATTCATCGTGCGAATCGTGTGCGCTCAACATGTGAATCGTTTGCGTCCATCGTGTGGATCGTGTGCGTGTAGTAGGGAATGTTGAACGTTTCCATCGCTGTACCCGAAGTGATATTAATAATGTCAAATAACATCTGTATCTGTTTAGCTGGCGTGATATAAATAACATCAAATAATATCTGTATCTGTTTACACGACGTGATATAAATAACGTCAAATAATATCTGTATCTTTTACCCGGCGTGATATAAGTAACGTCAAATAAAATCTGTATCTGTTTAACCGGCGTGATGTTAATAACGTCAAATAATATCTAATTCTGTTTACTCGGCGTGATATAAGTAACGTCAAATAATATCTGTATCTGTTTACCCGGCGTGACGTCAAAGAATATCTGTATCTGTTTACCCGGCGTGATATAAAAAAAAAACGCGGAAAATTAGATTGCTCCGGATTGCTCATTCGAAACAGTTAAAAGAGTTATATCAAGATTAAGGCGCAAAGGAAGCCAACTCAATCTGTGGAACAATTCAATCCGAATGTTTTCATAAATCGAGGGTAATAAAAAAAGTAATGATACATATGTTCGTACCTGATACCACAACGACAAGATGGACTAGCAACAACGTTTACCATAAACAGATCATAAATTAAAACGGATGTCGAGCATCTGAGCTGTTTATCAGTAGTATATCAGCAGCCTGCTTGAAATTCATAAACTATCATATATCTTAACTACAAGCTTTACCATTTTTCATTTACCTCTTTTCATTAATAAACTCATTTATAACAGTATTATATTTATAGTTTTCATAACGAGAAAGAATTGTATACCGATGGATATCAACTAGAGCTATGTAATTTCAAAATATAATAAACGAGCCTTTGGCGAGTTTATTATATTTGAAATTACATAACGAGAGTTGATATCCATCGATATACAATTCTTTCGAGTTGTTAAAACTATTTCTCTCATGATTTTCATAAATAAGTGAATATTTAGTGCCGAACTGCTGTTCTTGTTTCAAATAACAACACCGTTGCTAGGTAACGGTAATCACGACCAACGAGATTTCAAAGTGGTCCAATAGAAACGTCGAAAAAATAATAGCACATCACGCGTGATGTGTTATTTCTTGGCGCTCGATCAATGAAATTCCCGTAAAAGCGATTCAACAAGTTCATATTTAACTCCAGCTTCAAAGTCTCGTTATGTACCGCAAATAACTATTCGTGCAAGGAATAGATAAAAAGCGTGCATCATAAGAGAATCAATAATATATTCAGGTAGAACTATATCAATATCATTTGCAACATCCAAATTTTTAAAATGTTTATTAAAAAATTGCCTCATTGAGCTTTCGTACGTGTGCAATTGAGTTATCTTTCTTTGTTTGTTTATATTGTATTGATTATAGAACGACATCGTCATATCATTAGGAAATTACACCCAAACCAACGTAAGTTTTGATGATTTTACCTTTTTGATGTCTTATTTATCATGTTGAATGACATATTATTTTCACTTCGAATAAAGAATGAAAGCAAACATGATGACTTGTCTTTGAGTAGTATACACGTTCTTTTTTGTATTTTTATTATTATTTTTATCACTGCATTGATATTGATTTAAATATGTGTAAATAGACCAATTCCGAGTTCTGGTATTTAGACTCACCAGCTGTTGTTTGTCCACCCTACGTCACAAACGTGTCCGCCCCATGTGACCAAGAATGTACGTCAACAACATAGTTTTATGACGTTTTATGCTTTATNACGTCAAGTTTAATGAACATAAATTCTTTTTGAAATATGTATGGTACTCAGTTGGTGCTATAATTTAGATTGTTTTCGTAACATATTTTTTGGCTTTGTAAGCATTTTCATTCATTTAGTTCCAAATTTAAGCTAGTATGTATAGGCCTTTTAGATGAAGTACCTTTGATGTTTTATCTGGGTTAGGGAATGGTCATTATTTAAAAGCTGTGGGGTTTGGAGCAGATTTTAAAAAATTCAATATCATCACCCCCTCCCCCCCCCTCCCCAGTTTGTTGTTAAATGTTTTTTGGGCAAAGTAAAGGAATGTGCTTGGCTGTTTGGTACCTTCTTTTTATACAAACGAGTTAATGATCGTGTTATTAACGCATGAAGTTTGATTTTNTCCCCCCCCCTCCCCAGTTTGTTGTTAAATGTTTTTTGGGCAAAGTAAAGGTTTTAGCCTGTTAATGAAACACCTCTTGCTTAAGACCTATTTGGCTATATTATTCAAACTATTGTGTGTTTCAACGGACCCCTGATGAGGCAGACTTGAGACCACAAAAATAAAAGCAACTCGAAAGAATATCATCCGTTTCATCTATGTCCGAAAAGCTGCCTGTGAGGCCAAGAAACGGATGTGCTTGGCTGTTTGGTACCTTCTTTTTATACAAACGAGTTAATGATCGCGTTATTAACGCATGAAGTTTGTTTTTCCGACAAAATATATTTATGTTTAGTATCGCGTTATAACGTAATGAGTAATATTTTTCCGAGAAAAATATTTCTAATTGAGATAACGAGATAACTACTGCATTCAATCGAGATAATTATCGCATTATAACGCAATAAGTTTTGATTCCCAAGAAAATGACTATGCCAAAATAGTGTTCAGTTTTGAGACAATAGTGCACGATCCATAGGGGAGTGCACTATGTGTATTCAACCCTGACCACTTTTTTTTGGCATGGTCTTTGCTAAACACAATGTTATTATCATTATTATGCCGACTGTGTCATTAAATTTCACCTTTTTATTACAATTTCCAAGTTAATAAAAATAATTACTGTCAGTTTAAATTCCTAAATTTCAAATAGTTTCATAATATCATGGTGATTTTAACTATTTATTGCGGATTTAAAAAAACATTTATTTCATGATATAAATTGAAGACAATATTAAAATGAATGGTCAAAATTGGGGTTAAAACTTTATTTTATTAGAAATATTACAAAATTAAGGTTGATTTCTGTGACAGTAGGTCCCTACAAAGACCTACAAGTAAGATGTTCATCATTATTTGATTGACAATATTGTAGCTCCACCATCCAAGTCACGTGACTGTCAAAATAGTATATTAGACACTATTAATACAGTTTCTGACGGGAAACAGATTTATTCGAAATAACGAGATAACTTTTGCGTACAACAAGATAATTATCGCGTTATAACATGTATAACGCAGGAAGTTTTGATTTTCCAAAAAATATTTTTAATTCGAAATAACGAGATAACTTTGTTTTTTGTGATCTTTTTTATATGCGAAAAAAATCGATTGGCACTATCCGGCTATCGTATAAATATGCATATTTACAGCGATTGAAATACTGATGATGTAAACCATTAGTGTTTTTGGGACACAGACCAACATGGAATCTACTAGTATCACATTTTAGCTTAAAGGTTTGAACAATTAAATCATTTCTTACACGAATGGTGCAGTTGAATCATCTTGGCATTTTATTTTATTTTCAGGAATTTAAACCTGTAGTTAATCTATCTTATTGTTCGTACTGCAATGAAAGCAGACAATTAGGATTACATGTGTATGTTTGCAAAAAAGACTCCCATGGAAGTAGACCATGTAAATACAACTTATAAAAATGAAATGTGTGGAAAGGGCTTTATGCAAAATAGTAGCCTTACTACACACATGAGAACTCATACTGATGAAACACCGTATAAATGTGAAATATGTAGTAAAGAAGTTAGTTCGAGTGGTTCTTTAAAGAAACACATAAGAACACACACTGCTGAAAAACCTTATAAATGTGATATATGTAGTAAAGAATTTAATCAGAGTGATTCATTAAAAATACACATGAGAATACACACTGGTGATTAACCATATAAATGTGATATATGTAGTAAAGAACTTAGTTCGAATGATTCCTTAAAGAAACACATAAGAATACACACTGGTGATAAACCTTATAAATGTGATATGTGTAAAAAGGAATTTAGTGCAAATGGAAACTTAAAAATACACATGAGAATGCATAATGGTGATACACCCTTTTAGTGTGATATATGTAGTAAAGGATTTAGTGTGAATAGTCAACTAAAGAGTCACATGTGAATACACACTGATGATAAACCTTTCAAATGTGTTATGTGTAGTAAAGGATTTAATCAGAATGAATCCTTAAAAATACACATGAGAATGCACACTGGTGATAAACCATATAAATGTGACATATGTAGTAAAGAATATAGTACAAGTTGTAACCTTACGAAACATATGAAAACCCACATCGGTAAAATACCGTATAAATGTGATAAATGTAGTAAGGGATTTTCTTCGAATGGTAACTTAAACAATCACATGAGAACACATACTGGTGATAAACCATATACATGTGTTATATGTAGGGCAGGATTTAGTCAGAATTCTCACTTAAATAGACACATGAGAATACACACTGGTGATAAACCTTATAAATGTGGAGTGTGCTTGAAAGGATTTACAGAAAAATGTACCCTTAAGACACACATGAAAATTCACACTCAGTCTGGTGATTATAAATGTGTTATATGACGTATAGGATTTATGTCGAATAATACATTACACAAACACACGAGAAATTTTTAGTCAGAAGGGAAATTCTAAACATGTTAAAAGACACATGAAAACACATGGTAGTGCTACACCGTGTGATAGTCGAGGCACTTAGGGAATTTCATAATATTATGGAATTCCATAATTTTCATGCAAAACATTGAGGAATTCTAGTTACTTCCCTTAGACTAGTTTTTAAATGTCGCTAAGGGAGATAACTAAAAACTTGCTTGATCTTTCATAGGAAAGGGAAATAATCCAATTTTTATCTCTGTGGTCGTATTAATATATCAAATATTGAAATGAAACACATTACGCCTTACATTTCGGTTCAAAAATATCAACAAATTTTTAATTGCTGTAATTAATCCACATATTATCATCAGTGCTTGTGTATGTAAGCTGTATAATCTTAAAATTAAATTCTGTATGTCATATCAGTTAGGGTACTATATGAATAGAGTGTTTTCAGAATGCCAGTCTGTAGTCAATTCCACCTGTATGTACATTGATAAAAATCCTTACAATTACATGGTAAATTAAGTAAATGGTTGCACGAATGCCTTTTTGTATTCTATAATACAAAAACGAAACCTATTTTAAATTCCTGCATGATTCCGCATATATATTAAACATATAACTATGAGAAAGTGTATGCTCGAGGTTGGATGCAAAAGAGCAAATTATTCACTGTAGACAATTGCTTGTATTTTATAAATGAGTCAAAGTTCTAGTTTGTTGTAAAAACATTTATTCACTGAACAAAATATACTTTGAACTGTACACACAAAAAAGCGTAAAATTAACCAGACTTGTATATAACAGATTTCTAATCAAAACATATAGCGTAGAGGGCTTTAAAATAACTACATGTACCTGTTAAACACTGTGTTTTAGAATTGCACGTGAAAATGAAATAGGATTTTTAATGAAAAAAGTCAAGATTACTTTTTATAAACTTTACGCCCTTCATTCCGAAATTCTATTTCCTTTTTACTTGAAAAAATATTATTAACCTCCATGTGTTGTGCAATTTATAATAAAAATTTGTTTTCTTTTTTCATTGGTAAAATCATGCCAATTTCAACACTGAATTTCAATCAGAATTTTTACAAACTACACTGACAAACTAAATCTATCAAATCAAAATAAAGTTCAAAATCGGTGTCGTTTTGTAGTGTATATGTGTTTAAAAACGTTCTACATTCTAAAGAAATCTTAATTAAGGATGTAGTAAGGTGAAATTTTATAAATATACGATTTTAAATTGATACCCTAAATGGAAAGCGCATTGTTAAAAGAATAAAGTAAGCTAAACATATTGATAGGTTATGGGCCTTGTTTTCAAGATATTTCACATTTTAAAAAATGGCGAGAAAAGCTCTCTTGGACTCTTACCTTAGCATAGCATGGACGCAATATTGATTTGTTTCACACAGAAGGAAAATCTACAATCTAATAAAATTTGGCGCACTGACTTAAAATGAGCTTCTGAAGACTTTGATAACAAGAAAATTGGGTGTAATGGGGCAAAATATTTTACATAGTTATACTGTATAAAATCAGAGAAATCCGAATGACTTATACAAATTGCAAAAACCTCACCTTACTACATCCTTAAATTGATCTAAATAGATATAATTTATTATGACGGTATGCTGTTATTTTTCGCGCTTCGATAGATACTTCAGCATACCACTTAACCTTATTGATAAGAAACAGCGGGATGAAAGTGTGTCAAATCAATAAAAATGCCGTGCTCCCTCTAATAACAGCAAGTGCCTTTAACAACATTAACTAAGAAAAAAGCCAAAATTGAGTCAAATTAATAGAACGAACTGTAATTTGTACTGCAAAGATAATGCATGTGGGTCATTCTCTGACAACCTGTAAGGAACTGTAATAAATTAAGTAAAAAAATATTTGAAGTTGTATCATCTTTTTATTCTGTGTAAATGTTTAGCACGCTGTTACGGCACATACTGTCGCCCCTGTACATATTGTCGCCGGCGACAATATGTGCAGACCTTATCGGCACATATTTTCGCCGGCGACAATATGTGCTGGACATTAAAGGCACATATTGTCGCCGGCGACATTGTCAATGCCATGAGAACGTCACTGAAGGCGACAATATGTGCCGAATATACCGGCTCATATTGCCGCCACTTGAAACTATACATTATGAAATATGTAAGTATTTGTACCTTTTGAATTTGAAATTGTTCAGTTCACGTCCATACGTTTTTTTTATACGCCCGTCGAAAGACGGACGTATTATGTTATACCCCCGTCCGCGCGTCCGTCTGCCCGTCCGTCCGTTAACTGTTTGGTTCCGGAGATTTTTTCTGTAACCGCTTGACATATTGATTTCATATTTGGTATATGACTATATCTAGGTGAAATACAGATCAAGTTCGAATTTGGTTCCGGTCGGTTGATTTT
>MJUU01044391.1:1943-26771 GCA_002080025.1 Modiolus philippinarum | reverse complement strand
TTAGTGAAATTTTGAAAAATATAGGTTTCCGGAGTTTTTTCTGTAACCGCTTGACATATTGATTTGATATTTGGTATATGAGTATATCTAGGTGCGATACAGATCAAGTTTGAATTTTGTTCCGATCGGTTGATTTTGTATAGAGTTATGGCCCTTGGACTTAGTGAAATTTTGAAAAATATAGGTTTCCGGAGTTTTTTTTCTGTAACCGCTTGACATATTGATTTCATATTTGGTATATGACTATATGTAGGTGAAATACAGATCAAGGTCGAATTTGGTTTTGGTTGGTTGATTTTGTACAGAGTTATGACCCTTGGACTTTGTCAAATTTTGAAAAATATCAGTTTCTCAACATTTTCTTTACAATGTGTGAATATGTTGATTTGATATATAGTTTATGATTGTATGTTTATAAATTATGGAATAAGTTTAAATTTGCTTCCTGTTTAATGATTTTTGTGGACAGTTATGGCCCTTGGACTTAATTTTTTTTTAAAATTCATTTTTTTACATATTAATTTGATATTTGTAGAATGGTTGCATCTTGGTAAGGCACATATTCTGTTTGATTTTTTTTTCAATCAAAATTTTGTTGTGGTCCAACAATGCCATAAAGTTCAAGTTGATAGTGGACTGCCGTATCATGCGCTCTTGGCGCAGCAGTTTATTGACACTTGATATAATGCATTGATCTCTCGAAAGCATACATTCTGTCTGCAATGCACTCATGGAATGTTTTAAGGGGGGAATTATTAAGTCCCCAAACGAAGTTTGTGGGAATTTATTGTTATGTCACAACAGACGTAGTCGGGGTGACATGTTATTATTCTACGTTTCTTCTGACAGTCAGGGGTCCCACTGCATAAAGTAAAAACTTTTCACCAGCTTAGGTTAATTAAGTAAATAAATTCAGCATTAAATTTATTTACTTGTACAAGTAAATTTAGATAAAATACAGAGGTTTTCTCCCTTCAGTGTCTCATTATATAAATTTTCATAGCATAATTAATAATGTTCTATGAAAGTTTCATTTCTGATCTTATCTTTTAAATAAAAATTAATTAGGGGCACAATGTTTTTCTTGAGGCGCAAGCTAGCCAAAGATAAGTCCTTTGGGACTTTTAACAGCTGTTAATATTGAATTAAGTGGTCTACAACTTGCATAATTATCACATCAAGATTTATCACATGATGATGCTTGTAATTTGGTTTCTTGTGGTCTGATAAGGTGAACAGTGTGCCTTTAATAGGGAAAGACTGTTTTGGAATAAATATACTGCATATTTCAAAGCTTACTTGTATAAGTATAAAGTTTTTACTTGTAGAGGTAAACAGAATTTTTACTGCTTCAGGTAAATAAAATTGACTTAAGTAAGTGAAATGATTTCACTTTATCCAGTTGGATCTCTGACTGTCTGATTATTATTCTTCTTTTTGTTTTCTTTTTTTCTTCTTCCAATAAATTTTGTCCGAGCGATTATTTTTAAATGGCTGGATGGAATCATTTGAAACTTTGCAAAAAGTTAGACTACCATCTGAAGTTATATGCTGTGAGTTTAAAATTTTCAAGATGGCCGCCAATTTACGTTGAAAAATTGGGATTCTATATCTCAGGAACTACTGAGAGGAATTATTTCATATTTTGTATAAATGTTCAGTCAGATGAAGGGAAGGAATATATGCGACAAAAAAAATCAAAATGGCCGCCCTTTCCAAGATGGCCGCAGAAATACGTAGAACGTCCGACTTTATCCGATTTCAACGAAAATTGATTTTTAGGTAGATTTTAAGGCTGCGAATCAGACGGAATCATCGAATTGGTGGTCTGGGGTGACATCGGCTATTGCTCGCAATTGCAAATCTAGTTTTTATTCCGTTTCTTATTATTAAGCCTCCCAAACGAAGTTCGGAGACTTATTGTTTTTGTTGCATTTTATTATTATTTTTCATCCATCTTTCCTTCTCAGTCTCGTCCGGATGGACTTGTCCGAAGCAGATCTCAGAGACCATTGAGCCTAGAGAATTCAAACTTGCTGGTACATGTATATTAGCCCTATATATCCAGATGCGGAATCATCCAACATTTTCAAAGGGTGCTTTTGGGGTTATCAAAAGGGGTAGGGTCGTCCTATAGTAACTTTATGGGAAATGATATTTTGGATGCTTTCACTGTATCTTAAAAACTATTGCACTAGCCCAGGTAATTTTGATAGGAAGGTTGTGTATGATGTAAGATCAAGTTCTACAGCATTGGAAATTTCAGATTAGATACCGTTGCCATGGAAACCATGCCAAAAAATTTATAGTTTTGAGAAAAACATATTACTGTTGATCATTGTATTTTCATTACAGAGATAAGCATTACCTAGGTAATGAGGAGAAACCCCTGCCCATTTTTTTTGTATTTTTTAATTTTTTTTTTTATTTATTTTTTTTAAAGGGGCATAAAATTGTTTGTAATGGATAATGGAGCACTTAATTGCCATAGAAACCAAGCTAAAAACCTATAATTTTGAGAAAATCGAGTTTTCTGCTGTGTGTTATGTTTTGATGTCCACTTTAGGTATAATTTTTAAAGTGGGGCTGATATTCGTCAGAAATCTTAAATGGGAGTTCGTTTCGCTCTGCGAACATAGTTGAAGCTTGTTATTATTGTTCTTTCCGCATCGGAATTTGTCTGGGCTAGAACTCGGATATTTTCCCCCGATCCGATCGTAAAGAAGCTTTTCAGGAACATGGATACCAAAATCTTTTTATGCGGGACGGTCTATGAACTTCCATAATGCCACTGTTGCTATGAAAACGACAAAAAGGGCTGGAAAATCGACACAATTTTGGAAAAATTTGTCCGAGGTAGATCTCGAAGACCACGCATCAGATTTGAATGAAACTTAAGTAGGAACATAGGTACCAATGGAAGGTCTATGGATTTTCAAAATGGCAACGTTGTTATGGAAACAGCACAGAGGCGGGTAATGGACAGAATCGTTTGATGATTTGTCCTTTGCAGATCTCGGAGACCACGAATCAGATATGAATGAATCTTAGCAGGAACAAAGATCATCTAGCTGTGCAAGAAGGTCTTTGGTTTTCAAAACGGCACCGTTGCTATGGAAACAGCAAAAAGACAGAAAATTTACAAAATTATTTGACGATTTGCCTGGTGGCATATCTCGGTGATTACCCATCAGATTTTAATGAAACTCAGCCGGAACATAGATATCAATGTTAAGAGCTGCGCAAAAATGTCTATGGATTTTCAAAATGGCACCGTTACTATGGAAACGACAAAAGAGGTGGGAAATTAAAAGTGCTCAACTGCATGAAAACTTAAAGAAATGTTGCACATCATACAAGGAATTAGTTTTTTATGCCCCGCCCACGAATGTGGAAGGGGCATATAGTGTTACCCTTGTCCGTCCTTCCGTCCGTCCGTCCGTCCGTACGTCGAGTTAAGTTTTGCTTTTAAGTCCATTTATCAGAAACTATAAGGTAAAGAACAATGATAGTAGACCAGTAGGTAGATCTGTGATAGTACTACATAGTTTACTAGGCAGTTTGATACTTTGACCTTTACGTCATGGTTGAGTGACTATGGTTAAGTTTTGTGTTAAAGTCCATTTCTCAACAACTGCATGTTATAGGACAATGATGTTTCATCAAATAAATTGCCTTGAAAAGTACTACCCAAATCATTGACAATTAGGTGGCTTTGACCTACATTTTACGCCTCAGTGAATTTGGTTAAGTTTTGCATTAAAGTCCATTTCTCAACAACTACACATTATAGGACAATCATGTTTCATCAAATCAATTGCCTTGATGAGTACTACCAAAACCATTGACAATTAGGTGGCTTTGACCTACATTTTACGCTTCAGTGACTTTGGTTAAGTTTTGTGTTAAAAGTCCATTTCTCAACAACTACACATTATAGGACAATGATATTTCATTAAATTAATTGCCTTGATGAGTACTACCCGAATTATTGACAATAAGGTGGTTTTGACCTACATTTTGCGCTTCAGTGACTTTGGTTAAGTTTTGTGTTTAAGTCTATTTCTCAACTACTATGTATTGTAGCATCATAATATTTCACTGTAACATTCAGCTAAAAGAGATCTGCGCATTTCACCAACAATTGGGTGACCATGACCTACATTTTATGGTTGAATGAATTTGGTTATTTTTTTTATTTCATCACAATACAGTGACAGGGAACTAATTTTATGAATCATTGACTTGAGTTAATCTGTTGCGATAAATTTATTGGCGGGGCATCCGTGTATTATAGACACATTCTCTAGTTGTCAAAACATTCAAAATGGCGACAGTTGCACTGGAAACAATAAAAAATGCGGGAAAATTCAAAGTGCTCGAAACTGCATTAGAACTTACAGAAAGGTCGTAAAGCATACAGGGAATATTTTTTGTCATGGCGATCGTTGCTTTGAAATGACAAAACATTTGAAAATTTAAAGTGCTCATTATTGTATAAAAACTTACAGAAAAGTTATATAGCATGCAAGGAATTTTTCAAAATGCTGATTGTTGGTATGGGAACAGCAAAACAGGTAGGAAAATTAAAAATGTTTGGTTTTCATGGTTTCTAGTCTCAAACAGATCAAGATCGCCCCGGTACCTGAAACGGTTTTCACAGGCTCTGGTTACAGAGCTGGCGGGCGGGTTTCCAAGTGGTAGCCTTACCGCGAACTATTGTGTGAACAACAGCCACGATTCATGCAGTATAAAGACCCTTCTGTATTTAACTTGGAAGGGGTAGTATATAAGGCTTAATTGCCTGTACCCATTTCTTCCATTTTCCAGTACTAGTGGCAATTAAAACTCATTGCCTTTGTTGTCTTTCCAACTTTATTTCTTTCTTCTTTAACTTATATATATATTTTTTTTAATTTATTAAAATTGTTTTCGTCCTGATATAGCTGAAATATTGCTCCCTGGACGAAAAATTCGAACTTATCAATCAATCAATTAAAATGGTGATTTTTGTATTGACGACTGAAAAAAGGCGGGAAAACCCAAAGTGCTCGGAATTTAATGAACATGAAGGGAGATGGTATGTTAGAATTTATTTTTAGTTATAAAGTCTGATTTGTGAGTTCGTTTTGGAAAATTATGTATCGGAATCCTGATACAGTAATACATATTTATAACTTGTAGCTCAGAAGGCTGAACAGTTGTGCAGGTCTTGTGCAAAGGACCTTTCGTCCGCTTAACTTACTACCAGAAAAAATATCACGAGATCTCAAATTTAAATGCTCTTGGCATACAAATCATGCTGGAAAATTTCAACTCAATTTCCTCCAATTGAATTTGAACATTATATCAACAAGCAACAGACAAAGTAAGAACATAGCTAAAACTGACCGTTTTGGTCATCAGGTTTAAAATACTAGTAAGATGGCTTAATTATTGTTATAGCAAACGATGAAACTATTTTAATCACAGGCTCCAAGTTCGTTTTCGATGCAGATTTGCATTACATTGTTAGAAGAAGTTAAAGAGGTCAATATGACAAGATCTCCTTAGCCTACGGTAACTAATCTACCTTTATTGGAGTAATGGACAATTTTTATTGATATTTTACATTTTCCCCTTTTTATACAGTTTCAGCTAACAAATATGTAATAAACAGTGAAAGGATATAGAGTAGATGCAAATGAGACAAATTCCCATCAAAAACATGGTAAAACCAAGCAATGGAACAACGTTTTTATTGTTGATCTTCATCATGAAGTCAGGGCGAGACCACCAACACTAAGTATTTAGCAGAATTTAATGCAATTTATCTTTAACGTCAGCAAATTTACATGTAGTACTTTTTAACAGTTCAGGTTAAATGTGCATTACATGATCTTCAGGTTCAGATGTAAAATAAACACTTTGTGCTGACATAATCCCGATTGTTACAATCTGTTACTGTTAAAATCAATATTTCTGATGTTAATGCCAGAATATATGCATTCTGATGACTTACTTTTTTATAAATAACATAATACAGAAGTCGCTGTTAATTTGGATTCTGCATATGCGCATTTCGACAACTGATGTCTCTTCAGTGCAAGTATGAATTCAGTTCTCTTATATCATGTAAACCTATCCATTTCGATTCCACATTTACTGAATCTGCAGGACAAGTATTCCGATAGATAATAGGAACTTACTGTGCACCACCGAAATGCATTTATTATAAATATTCGTTTGAAAGCTGACTCCCACAAGAACTATTAAAAATAGCATTTAAGTACAGTATGGAAGAACCGAACCGTCAGTCTAAATAAGAACAATCAAGGGACAACCGCAACATCGGAAACACCAAGAAACAAGGACACCACATGGGTACGGGACAGAAAAGAAAATTAAGACACACATAAAAATGATCAACACGGACCCACTACAAACAATGGGTGATATCATGATCTCCGGGGGAGTAAGCATCTCCTTCTTCTAATAAGACACCCACCGTGTATAACATGCCAATTTTGGTAGTAAAGTCAAAAACGGTTGACGGTGATGACTGCCAAGTTATGGGTAACATACTCTATTTGTATTATATAATGTCAAGATTATCCTTAGAGAACTGTTAATTGTAGGATCGAAATGTTTTTACCAGAAACTGAAATCAAATGAAATCATATAATTGATTTTTGATTTTTGAATTTAGGATTATCTTCACCTCATATACCAATATGAATTATATAAAACAAACGGAACTACAATATACCATCATCAGTATAGGACGTGGACTCAAAAAAAAGCATATGCCATGGTTATGTTCAACAACTTACAGGAGTTTTACGTTTTGCAGACCGAAATGTTATAAATGTATCTGTATTACAAATGAAAATAGAAATTTTTCAAATAGATCCATGATTATTAGTCTCTTACCTAACAAGACTTTCCACTGTGCTTTGCGAAGGGTGCTACGCATGAGCAGTCAGATCATACTTAGAACTTGTCTGGAGCCCTTAATGGTCCCAGGTTTATGTGGTATTTCACACTGCTGGGCATTTCAGATGTTTTTTTAACTTCTTGACTATATTGTTTAGTGTTTTTTTCACCCCTGCATTAGAGAATCAAAGTTCGGGGATACTGTCGTTGTCTCCGTCCATCAATTAGACATCATTTTGTGACATGAACTCTCCGTGTCTGGATTGAAGAATTTAATTTTGCTGTAAAATTGTTACATACAGTCTGATATGCGCAATAAGTTTTCGGTATTGATGAAAACAGGAGTCCAAAAGGGGTCAAATTTCAGTCCTCCCACATTTTCACTTTTTAAATGGGACCATCCAAGGACTATTGTAATTAGTTTGGTTCCAATTAGTCAAGTGGTTTTAGAGACCAAAATCTGAAAATGTATTCCAATTTGGTCCACTTTAAAATTATGTCCCCAACTGGAAGCATCTTTTATGAGGTGTGGACTTCTTGAAAATATTTTCAGAAGTGGCCATGCAAGGATCATTGTGACTAAGTTTAGTTCTACCTGAAATAGTAGCTTCAGAGATATTTGAATTAGTTTTCCAAGGGTTCATTATTAAACTAAGCTTCTCTCAAGCGGTCATCGTAAATAAGGTATTGACCTATGAAATACCCTTTTTCGGAAGATACCAGCTAAAGACATTACGACTAAGCTTTGTTCTATTCGGAGTAAGAGTTTCTGAGAAGATCTTTTTTAATGTTTTCCACTAGTCGTCATCGATGAATTACGGACTTTGGTAATACCTCTTTTAGAAGGGACAAGCGAAGGACCATTGTGATTAAATTTTATTCCAATTCAGCTAGCCTCGAGGTTTAAGAGAAGATCTTTGTGTGTGTTTTCCATAGGGTCGATGTTAAAGTGGCTTTCATCTGGCGGCCATCTTCAATGAGATACAGACCTGCCTGAGGTACAAACTAAAGACCATTGTGACATTGTGACTCATATTTTGGTTCTAATTTAACCCAGTGGTTTCTGGAATCTTTTAATGTGTTTACCTGGGGTGCTTTCCCTGGCGGCCATTTTGGATGAGGAATGGACCTGCCTGATATATTTAAGGACCATTGTGACTTAGTTTGATTTTAGATTGGCCAATAGTTACAGAGGGTCTGGAGTTAAGCTACAAATGTATGTTCCCTGACTGCGGCCATTCAGTTTGATGAGGTACCGATTTCCGGATATCCTTTTCGAGGGGACCACGTAAAAACCATTGTGACTATAGCTCTTTTCAAAAGTGTTGTTATCTTTTCCTGGATTTAAACTCTCCCATCAAATGGATGTACAAAAACTCAACTTGAAGCAGCTAGAATAGTTACAGGACTTACAAAATATTCCAGTAAAGAATCCTTATATTTCGAAACGGGGTGGGAGTCACTTTCAGAAAGACGAAATAAATGTAAACTTACAACCTTTTATAAAATGCACAACAGGCTGTGTCCCCAATATCTTTATGATTGTATACCACCCACAGTGTCTGAAAATAATCAATATGAACTCCGAAACAATGATAATTATATAGTTCCAAGATGTAGGCTAAGAGTTAGTAACAAGTCATTTGTTCCTTCAACTACCAGATTATGGAATAATCTTGACAGAGACATTCGTAATTCAAGTACAATCTTTATTTTTAAAAACAAATTAAAACAATATAATTTTAGATCTCCAAATTATTATGCAGAAGGTAATAGAAAATTAAACATATTGCACACTAGATTAAGACACCAGTGTAGCTCTTTGAATGCGGATTTGGCTAAAATTCATGTTGTAAACAACCCAAGCTGTTCCTGTGGTGCTCCATATGAAGATGCAATACATTTTTTTCTTGAATGTACCCTTTATAGAAACGAAAGGGTTAGTCTAACCAGAAAATTGAACGATATTAATATGGCACTTGACATTGAAATTCTTTTATTTGGAAATGATGATTCTGACGATAAAACAAACTCAGTTATATTTGAATTAGTACGTACTTATATAAAACAAACTAAAAGATTCCAATGATATGCCAACATCCTTCTTCTTTCTTCCTCTTTCCTTTATTATGTCATGAGTTGAATAGATATATACTGTTAACTTGTTTATTTTATTATTCATCTTTAACTGAAATTAATGTTTGTATACTATTATGTATTATTATTACTAATTTTTCTATCCTTATTATTCCTATTTTCTATTCCTTATTATTGTTGTTTTATGAAAAAAAATATATTTTGATAATATTGTAGTGTAGTGTGCTTTGCTGCATTGTATATATGTTTAAGGAGAGGACTATTTGTAAGTTGTTATAACTTGTTGTCTAATCCTTTTGCTATATTTATGCAATAAAATAATATTAAACTAAACTACAAAAACTCTTCGTTTCCGGTTAACACTCGTACGGTTGTCTGACAATACACAACTTAAGCCCTGAATACATTTTAATTATAACATAATTAGTGCAATGTCACAGTAAATCACAGTTAACAATGACATTGTAATCTAAATATGAACAGTTTTATGAACTGTGTTCAGGATGAACATCACTTGTCGTGTTGAGTCGATAACCGGAACTGTTTATTTGTATTTGAATGCCGAAACCGAAGGGCGGACCAAATTATTTTTTGAAAAGGCCTATAAGTTTGGTTCTAAATTAGCAAGTTTTTTCAAAGAAAAAGATCTATGAATATGTTTACCAAACGCGCCAATTGTACACTATTTAAACCCCTCGCGACTATCTTGGATGAAATGCTGACCTGTCGGACATGAATTTGAATGGGAACCACCATTGTTAAAATGTTTGCTTCCAATATACCCAAAGGTTTCAGAGGAGATCTTTGAATGAAATATTAACGTCGGAGGGACGAAAAGACGCTAAGTGATAGGAAAAGCTCACCTTGGATTAAAGGCGTTTAACTTCGTGAGTTAATTGATGACACGCACTCAGTGTTGCTCTAGCTCCTTTTTTCCCCTGTTGGATCCCGTCAATTTTTTAGTCCACATTTTCCCCTGACCCTTTTTTATCATTATAATGGATCCTTACTTTTTTTCAAAATTCCAACCAAGCCTCATCCCAAAAAAATAAATTGATGTTCTCTCAGATTCTTTAATTTGTAGTAAATCATTTGTAGTAGATAAAATGTACCTTACAATCTTTACTCCTGGCCAAACTTTGTATTTAATTAAATCTCTTTAGATCTTTATATGCAAATGAATTTATTAATTAAGTGCTTCGCCATCGGTAGACAATCATGTATTTTTTAATGAATATCAAGATTGATGTTTAACCAAGAAATCCCCCAAAACTTTTGGCGCCTCGCTCCGTTCGTCGAAATTTCATTCAATTCAAATTTGAACCCGCCTTTTTCAAACTGCCTGGATCCGTCCCTGTATTGATAAACTAAGTTTCAGCACAAAAAATTACATCAATCAGTCATCACTCCATAAGATACATTGAAACAAAGTTTTAATAAATCCATTTTGTGGTTGTCTAAATGACTTTAGTGTGTATTTTAATACAGACCGATGCTAATCTAAGTTTCCAGCTGCCCGCAATTTGAGTAACTTTCGCCGCCAAATGAAAAGCACCTGATTAGCGTTTTATAAGAACCATTGCCAGGTTTGGTACATTCAGCCGACCTCTAGAAAAAAATCTTAACAAGTATATCACATTGCGGCCATTTTTTATTAGGGAAAAGTGCAAGTTTAATATAAATCCTTGTCGCGATTTTCTAGAAGTAGATCGAAATGATAAAGTTACGACGGACGGACGATGGACGCACTTTGATTTCTTCAGCTCGCCCTGGCAAAGCGAGGTGGGCCTAAGAAGAAAATAGGCTTCTTAGAAAGACAATATCATAGGAAGACAAGCACCAGAGATAGTTATCGGTAACACCTGGATTTGGCATGAAGTAGACTCGATCTTAATTTTCAGAATTAAAACTTTAGGACGAGTTTTGTGTCACGAACAATAACTATTGGGAACAATTATACTCATAAACCGTACGTATGGAATTTGTATCAGGTTTGTTGCAAGAAAACAAACGGGTTCAGGTAAAAGCAAAACAAAACAAAAAAAGTAAAGTTAATCCGAGATAGGAAGTACATGTAGATAAAGTTTTTTCTGAGGGCCCAACATTTCCGCACAGTTCCAATAGTTCCTGTTTTAATCTTAAAGCATGAAACTTACAGATATGGCGTGGAAGATAGCTTTGAATAACCTTTAAAGCATTCAAGTTCATCTGAGCAGCTTGAGGAGGAGTCTTTAGCATACGCCGTGTGGGTCTATGGATATGTGTGAAATAGAAGTTTTTACCCTAAGCAGCTTCATTTGGTACCATTCCATGTTTTTTTGTATTTTTTTCACTTACGTAGCAGGCACTACTAAAAGGACGGACATTTGATTTTCAGGAGAAGGATTGGGAGATTTTGTAAATAAATAATTTAATCATAATCTTGGTGCCGGTCAAAATAAATATTCTAATGATACTTGTCACGAAAATAAATAATTTCATTTTGTTTTGAATAGAATTGTTTTGAGGAAAATACAAATAAATAATTTGAAGTGACAGGTACTTAATTGTTAGAGATTGACATGGTAATAAATAATTTTTTTCAACCGAAATTGACAATGCCCTCTCCGACAATTAAATAGTCGTCCCCTAACATTTTAATTTTTTCTTCTGATCTCAATATCCGTGGAAACACAGGCTATTTTATTTCCAAACACTCGGATAAGTACACTTGCAACTCAAAATTGTTGTAAACAAGTTCTTTTAAAACAGGCGACAACATGTGCCGAAAATGTACTACACATATTCTCGTCGGCGACAATATGTGTAGGCGACAATATGTGCAGGGCGACAATATGTGCCGATACAGTTGCAAATATTGTCGCCGGCCACAATATGTGCAGGGGCGACAATATGTGCCGTAACAAGGGTTAAGGGGCCTGGCTACTCTATTTGAAAATAAATAGGATTTCAAATAAAGGTGATTTTCTGTTAGAGGATTAAAAAAGAAATAATTTAAGTGAAACAAAAAATTGATAGATTGATGATCTCGTTTTTGAGTTATAATTAAGTGATTCAAAATTTGGCGGGAAACTGAACTCCTCGGATTTTTCAAAGAATTAACATTATCAAGGTACTGTTTAGGGCTTTATATTCGCGGTACAAAATTTTCGCGGTTTTAAGTGTTGGATTTTTTTTGCGGGGTTTTATATTCGCGGATTTTCAGTTAAAGTCATTATGTACATTTATATTCAGTATATACAGTAAAATATTCGCGGGCATAAATTTTCGCGGTTATTGTTTTTAACGCGAATAGCGCGAAAAGTAATACCCTGCGAAAAATAACAACCATACAGTATGACCACCAATGAATGTGACAGAATAAATGGAATTGAATGAAATTTTTACAAAATTCTCTTAAAGATGTATAAAATGAAATTATAGGAAAAAATAAAGGGGTACATGAGCAAAAAAAAATATAATGCTTTTAAATGGATAAAACCAGAGAATTCCGAAAATCTGACAGAAATCTCAAAACATGAGGTGCGAACCTCATTAAGTCATCACTTAGTGTTTCGTCGTTGTTTTAAACATCAACCATTAAATCAATATACACCAATCCACTGGGTTAAAATTCAACATCATGTGCCTATTCTATCAACTGGTTTTGTAGCTGTTGTGCTAAATTGTTTTCCCCGATAAATTGTTAAAATTGATGAATTTCCAATGTCGTTTTATGAAAGAATTGCCCCGATTGACCTGGGGATGGGGTCAATCGGAGTAAATTGCGTCACGTAACATTGTGCAATCCCCCCCCCCCCCCCCCCNCTTTAAAATTAACCATGCTAACATGAGCATAACCTGCACGCAATATTGGAACAGGCCCCCTTTTTAGACCCACCCAACGAAATTTTGGAAAATTTCGTTTTTGATCAAAGTTTTTCTTTCAATTGCTTCAAATAGCGAATTGGTACCTCTCAGTTATGAAAAAATGGTATAGAATGATAGTCTATGGTATTAGCTTTACAAATATTCCACATAAGTACCATTTCTATACCCAATACGTTATAAAAATTTAAAAACCTTACCCCGACCCCTTCAAAATGTTGACGTAAATTATAAGATTTTTCTCGAAATTGGGTAAATTCATTGGTCCTTAGAAACCAGTGTGTTGTTCATTTCAGTATTCTTGGAATTGTTTTTAGTCCTTCCTTAAAAATTAAGCATGTTAACATAATGTTAATATGTTTTGAATGACCAAACTGTCACTTTTAAAAAGACAAGTAAAACACATCTTTGAATATTTCCGTTTTCGACAAAGTTTTGTCCCTTTTTTGCCTCATCTTATTTATGAGTGGTTCAAATTCAAGAAAGGATGGAATTTAATGGAAGTACATAACGTCTTCTTTACAACTGGTACACATCTTTGCAGTTTTGAAGTATTTTAAACTTCCTAGATCCATAAAACTTACCCCTACCCCAACAAATTTACTCTAAAATTGTCAATTTTGTGTCTATGATCGCATAAAAATTACCAGAATACGCACATTGTGTGTTGTATATGACAAGGTTGCATGAATTATATTGTGAATTCGTATTTAAGGGGGTAGACCTGGGGTAGGAGGAGATAACTCCTTTTTTCACTTTTTTAGTACTTACGCAAACAAATAGAATCATTACAATAGGTAATATCAAAATTTTAAAATTGTAAAAAAAAATTCCACACAGCAAATAAATATTAATTTTGTTATGAAAACAAATACCCAACATCCAGTTATTTATAATGAGTGCATTTTACCCTCCATTTTTGCAATGCTGTTCAAAGAAAATGAAAATATGTAAAAGTCAGATTTCTTCCAAGGGAGGTAATTTATAGCAAAGATTCAGCAATTCTATTGTTTTTTAACCACTTTATTCTAAATTTAGAAAAAATGGGACGGTAGAATTTTCTAAAATTTTAATATTTCTTACATATACAAGTTTTCATTCTATTCTCAGTTTTTGATGAAAATTAAACGACAGAAATTTTTACAAGAAGTGTTTAATAGTGATCAAAATAGAGTAAAAATTTCAGCCTATACTATTCAGAACACCCATGTATTTCA
Organism: Modiolus philippinarum; assembly: GCA_002080025.1. Lineage (NCBI taxonomy): Eukaryota > Metazoa > Mollusca > Bivalvia > Mytilida > Modiolidae > Modiolus > Modiolus philippinarum. The sequence goes on along the minus strand of MJUU01044391.1, from coordinate 12,675 downwards.
GTTCAAACTAGTTAAATTAACTATCATTATTCATGCTTTCTTTCACACATGTCTAGACTACAGAATTTTTCATTTGAAATAATTTTAGATCAAATACAAATTTAATTACAGCCAATTTTATACACTACAATCAAGTCCTGAACGGACCAAATAATATGAGGAAACAGGGTATCTTTGATGACCACTAGACATAAAACGGGACGGTAAAAATTGTTGAAAATTGCTGAAAGTCGACATGAACATGTGTAGTTTAAAAACTGAAAATATTAAGAAAATTAAACGAGAGGAAAATGTTGGGCTTCCCCAGGTCTACCCCCTTAAACAGCCATTTGTTGACTTAAAGTCGATATCTTGCCCGAAATTTATGAAAAATGGGCATTTTCTACATTTCAGATTTAGCCAAAGTTCACTGTTAAATCGTTATACATTCAAAATCTGTAGGATATATCTGCAAATATGCCAATTAATTGTTCTTATGGATATATAAGTTGTCACAAAAAATTGCCTAGAAAAGCAAGCAGTGTTTAATGTGACTCTGAGTACCGAAAATCTTACCCCTACCCCGACAAATTTTCCCTAAAATTGTCAACTTTTTCTCTATGTTCGCATGAAAATAACCAGAACACGCAAAAGGTGTGTTGTATATGACAAAGTTGCATGAATTACTTTATGATTTGCTATATTAACAGCCATTTGTTCACTTAAACTCAATATTTTTCCCAAAATTAATAAAAAATGGAAATTTTCAACATTTCAGATTTGTCCAAAGTCCACTGTTAAATCGTTAAATATGTCAAATCTGGAAGTTATATCTGCCGATTTGCCATCTTATTGATCTAGGCGATACATTCGTTGTCTTAAAACATTGCTTAGAAAAACAAGGAGTGTTTAATGCGAATACAAAAAAATATTACCCCTTCCCCAACAAATTTTCCCTACAATTGTCAATTTTTTGTCTATGTTCGCATAAAATTAACTCAAACACGCAAAATGTGTGTTCAATATGACAATAATGCATGAACTGCATCACGATTTGATATTTTAACAGCCATTTGTTGATTTAACTCAACATCGTGCCCGAAATTGAGGAAAAATGGGAACTTTAAACATTTCAGATTTGGTCACAAGTTCACTGTTAACCCGTTATATTGCAAGTCTGGAGGATATATCTGCAGATATGCAAATTATTTGTTTTAAGAGATACATTAGTTGTCTGAAAACAGTGTTTAGAAAATCAAGGAGTATTTAATGTGACTCTGAATACCGAAAATCTTACCCCTACCCCAACAAATTTTCCCTAAAATTGTCAATTTTATGTATTTGTTCGCATAAAATAACCAGAACACGAATGATGTGTGTTATATATGACCATGTTGCATGAATAACATCATGATTTGGTATTTTAACAGCTATTTGTTGACTTAAACTCAATATTTTGCCCCAAATTGATGAAAAATGAGGATTTTCTGTATTTAAGATTTGTCCAACGTTCACTGTAAAGTCGTAATATATGTCAAATTTGGAGGATATTTCGGCAGATATGCCTTTTAATTGTTATTTGTGATACATGAGTTGTCTTAAAACATTGTTTAGAAAAACAAAGAGTGTTTAATGTGACTCTAAATACCTAAAATCTTACCCCTACCCCCAACAAATTCACCCTAAAAAAGTCCCAAAAGTAGTAAATTTTTTGTCTATATTCGCATAAAAATTACCAAAAAACGCAAAGTCTGCATTGTATATAACAATGTTGCATTAATTTTATCATGATTTGTCATTTTAAGTCCCACTTGTCAGAATAAACTCAATATCTGGTACAAATTTGATGAAAAATCGGAATTTTCAGCATTTCAGATTTATCCAAAACTCACTTTTAAATAGTTATATGTGGCGAATCTGGAGGTCTTATCTGCAGGTATGCCAATTGATTGTTCTTAGGGATATTATTTATCCCTAAATTATCTTAAAAAATGTGTAGAAAAACCAGGGGTGTTCAATGTAACTCTAAATACCCAAAATTTTACCCCTACTGTCTATGCGTGCAGGTTATATTCGTGTTAACTGTCTTATTTCAAAGAGGCGATAATAAAGGACTGAAAAAAATCGGTCTGGATCATAAGGGGGGGTGCACGGAAAGTGATTTCAGCCCATGGCCTACAAAGCTCTGATGGAGCTGAATCTCGAAGCCCTGAAAATCTACACATGGCAAAACTTCGTAGTCATCCAAAAAATTGCTGCATGTATTAAGTTACTAGTATTCCGTAATACGTGAAAATAATCGGATTGTGTGATTTCGCATGTCGATTTCATTGCTATAAATATATGCAATACACTGTCACAGGTAAACAAATGTTATTTTCACAAATTACTGTGCGACAGGTTCGTTGATCCGAGACGCAATAAAAACTAGAGGCTCAGAGACTGAGCCTGTATCGCTCACCTGACAAATCGCTTCTATGGCATGCATGACCCAAAAATGATCATGTTTTTTACCAATTGGGTTGGGTGTTTAGGTATGTTCTCAATTAGCACCCGTTTGTCTGATCCTATTGAAATGAGTAATTTTTGCAAAGGACCTTCTATACATTTAGTATAATTTGCTTTAATTGTTTTGAGAGAAGATGATGAAACGGGTTGTTTTCTCCTACTGGCTTCAATGCTAAACTATGTTCTGCACTTGAGGCAATGTTTTTTGTCGGATTGAAATGAAATGTGCAATTTTTGTACCTTCCGTCATCATTCCTGTAAAGTTAGGTTGAATTTGCTTCAGTGGTTTTAGAAGAGTAGATGAAAATGTGATTTTCCCATAGGGTCCAATGATAAACTTTGTTCCGTGCTGGCAGCCATGTTTTCTAACGGATTGTAACGAAATGAGCAATCTTTGTTAAGGACCGTCTATTCATTCTTCCTGTAAAATTTGGTTGAATTTGCTTCTACAGTTTCAAAGAAAAGATGAAAATGTGGTTTTTTCCCATAGGGTCCAATGTTAAACCTAAGTTCCACACAGGCGGCCATGTTTTTTATTGAATCAGAAAGAAATGAGCAATCGTTGTAAAGGACCCTCCATACATAATTCCTGTAAAGTTTGATTGAATTTGCTTCTGTTATTTCAGAGGAATAGATGCAAATTTGATTTTTTCCCATAGGGTCCTATGTTAAACAATGTTCCGTGCTGGCCGCCATGTTTTTCATCAGATCGGAACGAAATGCGCAATCTTTGTTAAGGACCTTTAGTACATCATTCCTGTAAAGTTTGGTTCAATTTGCTTCAGCCTTTTCAGAGCAGAAGATGAAAATGATTTTTCCCATAGGGTCCAATGTTAAACCTAAGTTCCGCGCTAGCGGCCATGTTTTTTATCAGATCAGAACAAAATGAGCAATCTTTGTAAAGGACCTTCCATTCATCATTCCTGTAAAGTTTGGTTGAATTTGCTTCAGTGGTTTCAGAGGAGTATATGAAAATGTGATTTTCCCATAGGGTCCTATGTTAAATCTTGTTCCGTGCTGGCCGACATGTTTTTCATCGGATCGGAACGAAATGAGCAATCTTCGTTTAGGACCTTCAGTACATCATTCCTGTAAAGTTTGGTTCAATTTGCTTCAGCCTTTTCAGAGCAGAAGATGAAAATGTGATTTTTCCCATAGGGTCCAATGTTAAACCTAAGTTCCGTCCTTGCGGCCTTGTTTTTCATCGGATCGTAACAAAATGAGCATTCTTTGTAAAGGACCTTCCATTCATCATTCCTGTAAAGTTTGGTTGAATTTGCTTCAGTGGTTTCAGGGGAGTAGATGAAAATGTGATTTTCCCGTAGGGTCCTATGTTAAACCATGTTCCGTGCTGGCGGCTATGTTTTTCGTCAGATCGGAACAAAATGAGCCATCTTCGTTTAGAACCTTTAGTACATCATTCCTGTAAAGTTTGGTTCAATTTGCTCCAGCCTTTTCACAGCAGAAGATGAAAATGTGATTTTTCCCATAGGGTCCAATCGCTGGCGCCATGTTTTTTATCGGATTGGAAGGAAATGAGCAAATTTGTAAAGGACCTTCCATACATCATTCCTGTAAAGTTTGGTTGAATTTGCTTCAGTGGTTTCAGAGGAGAAGATGAATATGTGAAAAATTTCACGGACGGACGGACGAGGGACGCCAAGTGATTGCAATAGCTCACACTGACCTTCGGGGTGAGCTAAAAAACGAGTAATTAGATAAACATGCATATTGTTTTCAATTTAACATAACAACAGGGTATTCAACTCAAGAAAATGAAGAAATATAACTTAAAAATACAATGTATACAATTTTGAAAGAGACTTGCGCACTATATTTTATCGGAAGCACGAAGATCACCTTTTACAGCTGTTAATAGGCTTGAAGCCTCGCGTGATTTTTCTTGTCATTTTAACATCTCTCCAGCCATTTCATGGCTTCGAGGTAATAAAACGTGTGTAATACAAAAAGGAAGTTGACAACATCTTTGTTACAATGTGAAAAGATTATGTAGTCAATATTCTAAAAAAAATACACATAAAATAAAGGTAAAAGTTGTTTGGGATCTTATTATTGATATCGATGTTGTGTAAGGGAACGACCACTTGATTTTTAGGGGGGGGGGGGGGGGGGNCTATGGTCAAATTGAAAATAAGAAGGCAGGACGCCAAAAATCTAGAAAAAAATAACCAGGACAGTACTTGTCCTGAAAAAAAATGCAGGATGGTATATTTGGCTGTATAATTTTACGGATATTGAAAAGAAAAAGTCAGGCGCGCGTAAGCGCGCAAAAAAAAATGCAGGCTTTCAATTTTCCAAAAATAAAAAGGCAGGATGGAAAATTTGACCATAGCCCCCCCCCATAAAAATCAAATGGTTGCTCCCTAACTGGGTGTAACTTTTCAAACTTAAACGAGTCAGGTGAAAATTAAAAACGAACTTAGAAAATCAATTGTACGAAAGCCCAACGATGTAAAATAAAGAAAGGAACACTTTGAGATTTACTGCACAATCTCGAAATATCATCGCAAAGTCGCAAAACATGGTCAGTTGTTAAAAACTTCTTACATATTGCCGCATTCTATTTCAACATCTAAACCATGAAGAACAGACATATCCAGCCCGCGAAAAGGGAAATTACAGAAGTTTTTTTTTTTTTTTTTTTTTTTTTTTTTTTGAATTCTTATATTAAAAAAAAAATTCCGGAATATACTGACTGAAGGTTTTATGTTATAATTGCCCATAACCATAAACATTGTTAATAATAATCAGAGTATGTGAAGATAGATTCACCATGGTCACGGGGTCTCGTATACAGTGGCAATAAAAACTCGTCGCCCCGGCTGTCCCTTCCACCTTTATTTCTTTATTCTTTTACTTACATTTTTTTTTAATTGAATAACGTGTTCTCGTCCTGAAATAGCTGAAACATTTAAACTCTATCTAATTTTGTACAGACTATGTGCGAAAAGAGTATTTGTATAAAAATTTGTATTTTTAATCTGTTCAGAACTTGACAGATTAATTACAATTTAACTTTTCTTCTGACTGATTAAATGAGTTTTCATTAAGTGCACCGCTATCGTAAACTTAGCCATCAATGATCAGACTTCCTGTAATTTGACTTAAGCATATGACAAAAGGAACACTTTCTGTATCGATGCCTGCAACCATTAAAATTCCCGTTGTTTGACAAAAATTACGTATATTAAATAAATGCTCATGGAGAATTTTTAAAAGGTTCTTCGTTTCCTTCTTTAAATAAGATAAATAATCCGTTTTAACATTTATTTATTTATACCTCTACATTGACAACCTTGGACCTCTAAACTTTTACGACGAGCGTGATGATTTCGACTTTCCAGTAGAGAACTTTCCGTTTTCGAGCGGCAATATTCCCACATCTCCGGCATATGGCGTCTTCATTTGACTGTTCATTCGCTATTGCCGTGCTTGTAGTTAATTTGTACAGTGATTTTGTGAAAAGAGCGAAATTATTGTCTAAAAACTTATACATAAAGGCTATGTTCAATCACTGTTGCAATTGCCACTACGGAAGTTTTACGGTCGTCAAAGACTATTGACAGATGGTTACAATGTTCCGATTTCACAGATGAGAATAGATATCTTTGGATGGATCCAGGGTTTTTACCGGACTGACGAACACCGACTATGAATGGCAGTGTGAGGGGTGCCACGCGTGGAGCAGATCATGCTTACCTTTCCGGAGTACTTGATGATACGTCAGTTTTTGTAGAGGTTCACACTGTTAGAGCTATAGCTTTGTGGCGTTCATTTTCGTTTATTTGTTTTGCCTCTATCATGCTGTCTTAATTCGCGTTGGATATTAATTGCCGTGATGTTGAATTATTGATTTTGGAATTCCCCCTTCATCATTTTTTCTTCGATATTCTTTTGCCGATGTATTATATTGGACTCTGACAAATACATATTTATTTGTTTCCTGTGTGTTTAACCTTGCAAAAAGAAAATCTAGATAAACCAATTAATCTATATATACTATGATTGTATCCATGATAACCTCACAATTAATCCGACATCCTCACGAGATAATGTGTTGGGAGGTCCTCTTGCAAATGAATTGGATAGAACTTTTCGGAAATTAAAGAACCGTAGTAAGCATACCCCACGCTCTCTATACATATCGAAAAATCCTTTATTAAGCCTGTTCAACTGATTGCAAAAGTCCCGTAATTGGAAAATGTATAAGTATTTTGCATTCTTCAGTGTGGTCATTGACGACATACTTATTCCAAGTGTTGAAATTTGCAAAATAATAATAATAATAATATATGAATTATGATTGTGCCCATGGCAACCCAATAATTGATACTTACCAAAATATATGTTCTGACTGTGCCAATTTCAACCCTGTAAATCATCTGTAATCAAAACAAAAGGTTGTGTTCGGTAACCCCATAATTGATCTGTTATCCTTTCTTAAGGATGTGTTCGGATAGTGCTCATTGCAACCTAAGAATTGATCTGGGCACAATTCTTACCACACAATGTGTTCGGAAGCAAAATTGAATTTTAATGTCACCAGTGTGTATTCGATAGAGCTTTCCAGAACGTTTGTTCATGACAAATGCAATATCATTTTATTCAAGGCACATCTTGTGATAGAAGAGTACAGATTCCCTGAGTCGGGGTTTAACGAATAACCACCATTTGAACTGTACCAGGAAAATTGCTAATGAAATGGTTAATTACAAGTTCAACAATTGAGACATATGTTAATAACAAGAAAAGACAAAAAAAGTGTCATGGAGAAATTTAATGTTGCAAATTCATATAAAGTACAAATATTTTCATTATAAAAAAAATCAAGCACTTTTCGGTATGACATTCACAAGTAAGTGTTTTGGTGTGTTTTGGTGTGTCTGTAAATATTTGTTCTCAAATCTTTTTACACAATATGTATACAGTTTACCTCAGGTATGTGTATTCATTTGAGTCTGTTAATATTAAGTATTTGTTACTTAGTATCAATTTTCACCACATTCATCACAATTATGCAATTTATCACCGGTATGTGTTCTTATGTGTATTTTGTAAATCAGTACTTGTTATAAACTCCATACAACAAACACCACAGCTATAAGTTTTATCACCAGTATGTGTTCTCGTGTGTAATGGTAGGTATCTATTCTGGCTGACATTTTCACTACTTATATCACACGCATCTGATTTACTACCAGTGTGTAGTTTCATGTGTGCTTTACAGGTACCACTTATACTTAATCCTTTACTACATATATCACATTTATTAGGTTTATCACCAGTATGTATTTTCATGTGTATTTTGAGGTGTACATTCTGAATAAATCCTTTATTACATTGATTACATTGATAAGGTTTATCCCCGGTGTGTATTTTCACGTGTGTATTTAAATTACCACCTGTACTAAATGCTGTACTACATATATGGCATTTATAAGGTTTATCACCAGTATGTTTTTTCAGGTGTGTTTTTAACTGCCCCTTCTGCCTAAATAGTTTACTACATATATCACATATATATGGTTTATCACCAGTGTGTATGCTCATGTGCAATCTTAAGCAACTATAATCACTGAACTCTTTCTTACATATTTCACAACTATAAAGTTCATCACCTGTATGTATTCTCATGTGTCTTTTTAGGGTACGATTTGTACTAAATCTTTTACTACATATACCACATTTATGAGGATCATCACCCGGTTCATCACCAGTGTGTGTTTTCAAGTGTCTTTTAAGGGACGCAGCCTGACTAAACCCTTTATTACATATATCACATTTATATGGTTTTTCACCAGTATGTATTGTTGCGTGTTTTTTTAAGCTACCATATGTACTAAATCTTTTACTACACATTTCACAATTATAAGGTTTATCACCAGTGTGTTTTCTCATGTGTGTCTTTAGGTCACAACTCGTAATAAATTCATGAGAACATAAACCACATTTGTAAGGTTTTTCACCAGTGTGTGTTCTCATGTGTCTTTGTAAGCTACTTTTTGTACTTAATTCTTTTTTACATATATCACATTTATAAGATTTATCACCAGTATGTATTCTAAAGTTTTGTTTTAAGGTATTTGTACTATAAAATCCTTTATTAAATATATTGCATTCAGCAGGTTTATCACTGGTGTGTGAACCTATGTTTCTCGTCAGGTTACGAAGTTCGTCTAATATGTTCGTTTCCATGGCAAAACTTTCCAGTTCAGTTACAAAAATAGAAAATTGAACTCCTGTGAAAATTCCTGAAAATAGAATTTAGACAAAACTTTTATGAAAGTCCTCAAAAAGTTTAAAATCATGAAAATCCAGATCTACTTAGGAAACAACATACATGTACTAGAAGTCTGAAATTAGTTGTCTTCAAATTCCAAACACATGATTGTTTTCTGTTGATTTACATATAGTCTTAAAGAGGTATGGTCATTCTCCTCATTTCATCCCAGCTCTTTTGTTCTAGCAAGGGTGATCTGAGTCGTAACAACCTAGCAATCTCACGCATGTAGCAAGGGTGATCTGAGTCGTAACAACATAGCAATTTCACGCATGTAGCAAGGGTGATCTGAGTCGTAACAACCTAGCAATATCACGTATGTAGCAAGGGTGTTCTGAGTCGCAACAACCTTGCAATCTCACGCATGTAGCAAGGGTGATCTGAGTCGGAACGACCTAGCAATTTCACGCATGTAACAAGGGTGATCTGAGTCGTAACAACCTAGCAATCTCATGCATGTAGCAAGGGTGATCTGAGTCGTAACAACCTAGCAATCTCACGCATGTAGCAAGGGCGATCTGAGTCGTTACCTCCTAGCAATCTCACGCATGTAAGAACAGATCGTTATGGTAGTGTGTTCTTCTATCAGCTTGTACACAAATTTCGGTATATAGATTTTCCAAATGTTTTGATTGCTCTGCAACGATGAGACATAAGTTTTCGAAATGCGCATATGCAGAAACTAAATTCACTTCGGTATTTTGTTATTTACTTTTATTTTGTTTTTTTTTGTCACAGATGATTTATTCATATTTTTGTACTCGATCATATTTATTCATATTTTGATCATATTTATTATTTCATATATTCATATTAATTCATTGATTTCATCGGACATGACCTGACATGACCTGCGATGACCTGAAAGTTTATATAACTATACGTACTAACATTAATACGCACGGGTAATTTTTCATGCTTTCACCCGCGAAAAGTTGTAATTCTTAGGCTACTAACTTTACACTGTTACTCTTGGTTCATCTGTCGATGCTGAAAGTCGTTATTCAAGTTACGGCTGTTGTATTTTCAGGTATTTATGTTATACATGTACATTTATGTTTAGACTTTTGTCAATTTGGATAAAGTATTTTAGTCGTTGGTATATTTGGTATATGTTTTCCGGCTGGTCATATTTTTCATATTGTGTAAAATACGTCGTCGTAGAAAATTGTATTTGCAGGTATTTGATTAATTTGGCCTGTTAATTATAAGTGCTATGTTGTATTTTCAGAATAAAACATGTTAAACACCTATATGTATTACTAGCAGCCATATATATATAGCCAAGAGGGTCTATTTAAACTGCGACAAAATGGAGGTTCTACCGAGATTTGTAGGTGTTGTTGAAGTTTACGATGTAATTCCAGTCGAGTCTTCCTAGCTATGGTGAAATGTGTTTCAGCGACGTTCCTGTTGAGTCGAGTGAAGCTGTTGTATCCACAGTTTAGGAGTTTCAGTTTGTTTTGAAGTAATATCATTTAATAGTGCACTATGCTCTTTATATCCGACTGTGAATATGAAATTTAATGCATCGACACAGAAGGTGAATGAAATTTATTTTTCATCGTTTGCGCAACCAGAAATACCAGAGTCACATTGTATATAATGTATATAAATATATATTGAATTGAATATTGTTCAAAGATGCACATGCGAGTGTTTTCTTAATGTGTATGCGACGTAAAGTTATGAAACAACATGCGAAAACAGTGTTGTGTATTGAATTTATATACCGACGTATCCAGTTATTGATTTTTTTCGTATCAGTTAATTTTATGCACGAAGGATTTCCGTTTCACACACACGTAAACGAGTAGACCGAAGTAGTTTTCAGACAATTGATTTTGTGTTTAAAAAAAACAACAAACATTTATAAATTTTATATATGTTTATTGATTATAAAAACTTTAATGTTTTTGATATTCACATTGCATATTTTGATTG
>MJUU01044390.1:139169-169023 GCA_002080025.1 Modiolus philippinarum | reverse complement strand
AGATATGAATTCCTGCAGCGAAAGCCTATAGAACGGGAATATTTTATTATTTTGATCAGCCCTTCTCAGACTTCGTTTCATATGCTTTCTGTGATACAATAACACATAACTAGTATTTACAATTTTTGGGGTTGACAGTATACTTGGAACATTTTTATATAATTTTGCTTAAGTCTCTATTATATACATCACAAGAACTTGTTCCCGTCCTAGAAAAAAATTGTTCACTATCAAATATGAATCTCCGAGATTCATATTTGATAGTAAAAATTTTTTTCTAGGCCGGGAGCAAGTCCCTGTGGATATATAAAAGGTTGTGTGTCTAGATAATATACCACTGCCATTGCTACAGAAATGATGTTTTCATTTTGCTTCAGAATTTTCCACACAACTAATAACCCCAGTGCACATGTATTTTTCAATTTTTGTTTCAAATGTTTCATTTCTATATTCATCAAATTAAAAATAATTTTTGGCTCGTAGATAAGATCCTCTCTTATTATGGAAGAATTTCTTTCCTAAATAGGACCAACTTCTTATCCTCTGTTCATGTTTTCCGTATAGCTAAGAGATAACCATACTGTATTTCAGGATCTGAGGGGGTAAATCGTAGATTTTACTGTCGCAGACAGAGTTTTCCGGCTACGCGTTATATATATATATAAATTAAACTCATTTATAATGAAATGTTTCTTGATATCTATAGAATTTCTTTTTGTTAAAAAGATTTTTTAAATCATTCAGCATATTTTCTTCATTTATTCACTTTCGTTTTACAGGTATTTATATATGTATTATATATATATATCAATGATGAGGGATGTTACTAAAAATATCTATTTTTTCATTTCTTCTCTTCTGTGTATTCCTCCACTTTTATCCACTGATAAACAGAGCACAATGAGTTGGCTATAAATGTTCCAAAGGAGGGGGGTGAAAATTGTTTTCTTAATAATGCTTGAATAATGATTGGAAGGGTTCATTTGGGTGACTTCTGAATTGCAATCATTATTTGATGTGATTAAACTTTTCTGTTGATACCAGAATTTATTTCTACAAATTATTTTGTCAGAAGGACATTCATTGTTCAAAGTTGCTAAATGTTTCTTCTTTACTTCTACCCGGGGGCATAAGTGTTTCACAAAACACATCTTGTTAAGCAATGTATCTGGTTTTTTTTCTTACTTTAACCTTCTTTACTTTAATTTTCATTTATTTTGTCCTTGCTATCCTTACGCTTTTTTCAAAATTATTGATATTGCTTATTTTTTATTTTGCACTCACCATCCACATTGTTTTTTTACATAAACAAATAAAGGGATATGAAGTAAATGTGCGTGGGAAGCAATCCCTTCAATGTCATGGTAAGATTGAGCAAATATAGCAAGGCTTCATCTTGAGGGAAGTTATCATGAACCCTTCAACAATAAGCTTACACTTATATCTTAAAGTGCGTTCAATACGCCCCCTAGCGCCGGCTTGGAGCGGAATACACTTGCTGGATGTCGAACAATGCTTCATCCATGTGTCATTTGTGCATGGATGCGGGATTGTCAAGAAATGTAAAATATTGGACAAAGTAGTCTTACAAAAACTGCCATTCTTTTCCCAACAAATGAACTAAACGCCAATACAACATATAAACGACCACAGGACACTCATGGAGTCGATTGTCAAAGATATGACATTCGTTTTAACAAAAAGACAAAATGAAAGGATATGGAGTGTATTAATGTACATGTGACAAAAACGCACACGATGCATAGAAAACTCCAGTTTATCAAGGACAGGCTTTTATTCCTATCTACATCTTTATGTCGCCTGAGGGTCTTCAACCAGAGTTTAACAATATTTACCCCATCAAGCAAGATCAAGAAGGCCCTAGAGCGTGCACTTAAGCGGTATTCTTGACAAAAAATATTGAGCAACATCGATCGCAGCTAAAATATGTCATTGAAGTGACAGTAGTGTATTCTCACTTGAACATGTAGAAATGCTGATAGTATATAAATCAGGCGTGAGTGGAGGGGCTGAATCATACCTACTTTTAATTGGCAGAAAATAAGAATCACTCAAGAATTATGCCCGTCGGTAGAGCAAAGGACGTGAGTCCTATTAAGGTTTTCATATCTGCAGATCGTGGACTTAAAAATTGTAAAGGCTACAAGTAGACGCAAGCGCTGTTATAACGGTTACTTTTACAATTCATCACTCTTGTGCGAACGTCGTAATAGCGTCGTCACACTGTGTATATGTTTTTCATCCTTGGAAACGTCTCGGCATCGATCTTATAGATCCTAAAATACTGTGGTCTTGGCTTACTTTAAAGCAGGTTTATGTAAAAATATGAATAACTTGCGGTCTATAATGTTATATTATAATAAATGGACTTTCTAATACTAATAAAAATAAACTCTGTAGGTATATCCAATTTGTTTATACATTTTCATAATTATAATTGTACCTGAATGTGACATATGTCCTATGATGAGGAGTGTTAATCATTCACAAAAAACACAAAACATAATTTCGGAATCGACTTCCTTGAATCCTTCAAATCAAACTACGTTAGTGATCATACACAAGTTCAGTCCTCAGTTAGAACTATGTTTTCAAACACTAATTCATTTTCATGTGTAGAAGTAAAGGATTTATACAGGGTCCAGATACCATGTGGTACAATTTATATACAACATATCAATAATATCCGTTTTAATAGGAAACACATCATTCTTTCAGTTCAAATTACATAAACACGCGTCATTATTTTTTTAGAAATATCAATGACGTAGTCATAATGTAACACTTATAAAACAATGAAAGGAAATGAGTTTTGATACAAATTCAAAAGATAATATTACAATACAATGAAAGGAGGCTTTTTATTGTTGTTCTTTATTCTGAAGTCAACAAGTAGTGGTTTGAATGGATATCTGTCGATCACAGGTCTTACTAAAATGCGAACAACCTAAAAATAAAAGTGTTATCCGTTGTCAAAGGCAGGACTGGATGACAGTTGCATAATAAGAGGCCACGAGAGGGCAGTAATCGATTCGCCTATAGCAAAATCTTAGACACAAAAAATCTAGAGAAAGAACAATCTGAAATATCAATCCACTACCCAGCTTCACGGCTAATTTATCTTTATTTGACGGAGAGCATAATCCGAGTAGATTTATAGGTCTGTTTTGGAGTGGAAAAATGAGAACTACTGAAATATTACTTGAACTTTTTTTTCAAAAACTGATGTTTGCCATTGAAAGTACACGCTATAGGCACATCTGTCCTTTTAACTTAATCGATAGCCAATATTAATAGCACCCTTTTTTCATAAATCACATTCATGCAATACGCTTGTTGTGCAGTTCGCTTGTGAATTGTGGCATGTGATTGTAGTTTTCGGCCATTGTAAGTGTTTACTGTTATCTCATTTTTGTAATACGAACAAATAGGAAAAAGAAGGGAAACGGGGAATGTGTCAAAGAGACAACGACCCAAAGGGGAGTAATAACAACTCAAAGCCACCATAAGATCTTCAATGAACGGTGAGGAATCCCCACACCCAACGGCAGGTCGGAGTTGTCCCCTAAATAAAGAGTAATCAAGTTCATCGAAAAACATCATCCTAGAATCACATAGACATAAAGTGAACTAACTAGACAAGACACACAAAGGCTTAATAATTTCCTGACTTAGGACAGGCGCAAACCTGCTGCGGCGGGGTTAAACTAGTTTTATTGGGCCCAAACCTTCCCCCTATAGCCAATGTGATAAATCAAAAAACAATCGTAACAACAGATTTCATGCATATACCAGAGGACATAAACAAAAAACACACACAAAGGCTTAATAAATTTCCTGACTTAGGACAGGCGCAAACCTGCTGCAGCAGGCTTAAACTAGTTTTATTGGGCCCAAACCTCCCCCCTATAGCCAATGTGATGAATCAAAAAACAATCGTAACAACAGTAAAATTCAGTTGGCAACAGGACTGATTCAATTGTGAAAAATGAAACTGAAAGAACTAAATATACGGACATAAACATGAAATCACAAGAGACTACTAGCAGTTAACTGACATGCCAGCTCCAGACCCATTACCAACTGACAAATTAAGTTATGTACCCTGAGTATACAGCTTCTATCAAGATCCCTTCCTGTGAGGAGTTTAGCATCATGATTTCATGTATATACCGGAATACATAACCCGTGTCCATGCAATACTGATTTTAGAAATTTAAAATGTGTTTAGTTAAAATGCAAAGACCCTATCAAAAAATCAATGTTAATACCAAAGAAGGCCATACGATTATAACCCTTATGAATTGACGATTTAAAGGTTTTTATAAGTTTGTTAGGCGAGTTTAAGTATTTTTTACTGTTATGTAAGACGTTACCGTAAAATAAGGGATGTGAAATGCCAGCCTTGATTAGATGTTTACAGGTTGCATTGTATTTATGAACTAAGTCTTTATATCGATGATAAAATTTAGTAAAGGTTTTAACTAGTTTATGATAACGAAAACCTTGATGTAATAGTTTTTCAGTTATGAAAAGGTTCCGTTCATTAAAATCGCAAACCTTATTACATACTCGAGCAAATCGAACAAGTTGAGATATGTAAACACCATATGATGGCGCTAATGGAACATCGCCATCCAGAAATTGATAATTAACTATGGGAAAAGAAAAATCGTCCCTTTTATCATAAATTTTAGTATCTAATTTACCATTCGTTATATCAAAATTGATGTCTAAGAACGGACAATGATGATTATTAGAAATGGCTTTATTCAAAGTAAGTTCTTTATGGTAGATGTCCTTATAATACGTATTGAAGTCGTCATTATTTAAAGTTAAAATATCATCCAAATATCGGAAAGTGTTGTTAAACTTTTCAATTAAATGGTGTTCAGATGGGTCTTTGCTGATGTTGGTCATAAACTGAGATTCGTAGCAGTACAAAAAGAGGTCCGCTATAAGTGGTGCACAATTGGTACCCATAGGAATTCCTATGATCTGGCAAAAAAAGAGTTACCGAAACGAATGAATATATTGTCAAGTAAAAATTCAAGTGCTGGAATCATATCAAAACAAGTCCAATTAATTGAGTTCTTTTGTTTTGTATTACTAAAATGTGTTTGAAAGGAATTAGAACATATATATTCACAATCGGATTTTTTGAATGCCCATTGAATAAGACGTCTGAATTTTTCCTTTATAAGATTATGTGGTAAGGAAGTATAGAGGGTAAGATAAATCAAAACTTTCAAAGGATTCAAAAGGGGCATTATAAGCATTCAATTTATCGAGATCTTCCAATGAATTTTTTACACTCCAAAAATGATTGATACCACTGTTTTCATATACTTTGTTACAGAAATTTATAACCAGGTTTTTAATAGTAGTCAAAGTATAAGTGAGTATAATAGAAACTTTAGTAGTAGAACAGTGACTAGATGAGAAAATGAATTTAGATTTATATGGCGTTTTGTGGAGTTAAGGAACCCAGTACATGGTTGGAACTGTTTTACTACCAGGTTTAGCATGTAAAGATAAAGGTGTTAGAAAATGTATGTTTGTCATTTCATTTTCCGTTAATTGGGTTAATTGAAAAGTATTTGAACTGGTAATTTCTTTTTGGTCCATAAACTATTTTCATGGACCGAGATACGGGGGGGGGCATATTGTTTTTGGTCTTTAAGTTTGTCTGCAAAAAACTTTATAATTAGATATATTTTTAAATAAAGCGATATGGCTCATGTGTGATCCCCGTGGCAAGGCATTTCAAGTGATACCAGAATATTGGACTGTATGACCTTGACATTGACATGTGACGGACTTTATGAGAAAAATAATAATTTTAACTTTATGTACATCTTTTGAATGGTTATTTGTAGGACTTCCATATTATGAATAGGAGATCCTTTGGGCAAGATCTTTTGATAAGTCCCAGAATATTTAACCTTGTAACCTTGACCTTGGTATATAACTACATTTTCTGAAAACTTTAACACTCCGTATATCTTTTGAATAGTAAGTGTTATGGATATATGTTTTATTTCCTGTGGCAAGACCTTCAAATTGGTACCAGGATATTTGACACCATGGTCTTCTCCAGAATATTTGACACCCTGATCTTGGCATGTGACTATATTTGAAATCAAAGCTCCATCATTCGGAAGCCCTGAAAATATACACACTTGAAAAACTCGTAGTCATCCAAATAGCTAATTTATATGTTTTTGTGGAAATTAGAGAGCTGCCTCAATCAACGCGAAGAGAAAGTGCAATTAATGAAAAATGAATAAAATAGCAAAGGTAATTTCGAAATGGCGTTAAAATAATCGAAAGGGATGATTTTTGTTTCGGTGTTTAGATTTAACTAGTAGAAACCCGTGGATTAGGGTTACGAATGGCTCCCTTACTCAGAATGGAGCAATATAGAAATTTTAGACAGAGCTATATTTACTGGAATCATTTGCAAAATAAAAAAGGTTGAAAAACATGATTGAGAACTATTTTACATCAGAATTAAGTAATATTCCAGTTAAAGTAGTTTGTTATTTGTTCCACAATTTTAACATGCAATGCTGAAATTTGTTTTAAGGATAACTATACACAACTTTTTAGAGCTAGATCTCGAGCTGTTAAAAACCATAAAGATGTTGATAACTTTAGCATTTTTTGATAAGTCGCATATTGAAAAGCTTCATTTAAACTTTATCAAAAACGTTTTAGGAATTAAAAAAAGCTCAACAAACTTAATTGTAATAGCAGAACATAATTCTCTTCCTTTTGAAAATTATATAAAAATTCAGTCTTTAAAATATCTTTCAAGATTAAATAATAATAATGTAAACCCTTTTCTCAAACATGTTAAAGAAGCTTTTGATTTATCAAAAATATTGAAATCTAAAATTCAAAATTCTGTTACTGAATATTATAAAATTAATGAAAGGAAGATAACAGGAAACACTTACAATGGCCGAACATTACAATCACATGTCACAATCAACCAGGGAACTGCACAAGAAAAACAATAAAATGACAAAAGACAAACATAGATAACGATAGGAACTCGGGATAGCCGGACTTGGTACCGGCACTGGCAACAGCCAGCGGTAGGGTTAAACCGGTTTAGGGGTACCCAAACCAAAACCTGATAAGTGATAAAATTGCTAAATTAAATGAACAAAATAAAAATTTTCTGTATGAAACCCTGAAAATAAAAATGAAAAAAGATTATTTATCTCATCCCAATTAGGAAAACAGAAAACTTAAAACAAAATTGGAGTTAGTGACCATGAGTTGTTAATAGAAACTGGTAGATACTATAAGATACCCAGAGAGGAAAGACTATGTAAAACGTGTAAAGTCTTGGACAATGCGGAACATTTTTTCTTTAATAGTGCAATTAACCAATCTTGTAGAAAGCAACTTTTAGAATATGATATGAAAACTCAGCTAAATTTTAATTCCTGAATCAGTTAAGTTGACTATTATACTTAATCGGTCAACCTCTGAACGAATTAAAACCTTCCGACATCGACGTTGTACATAATGTACCGATTCAGAAATTTTGTACTCGCGAAATATGTCTTGACCAATCAGCGACGTCGTGGACAATCACAATCCAAGAATGCAGTACTTTTTCTGAATTGGTCCATTGTGCACTGTGCTTTGTGACTGACAGTTTATATGTTTATTGTAGGTGGTAAAGGTTTATTTTCGTGCATTGTGATTTTCAATTTCAGGGTGTCCGTGTTTGATTAATACCCTTATTTCACTGTGATTCGTGCATGCAAGTCAAATTCTTACTTATCGTTCATTAACTTTTATATTTTCTTTCTTTATTATTATTTTTCAGACCTTCATCCTTGACGTAACATATATAATCCAAAATGCTGATAAAAACAGATATGACACACATGCATAACGTGAAAATGTCATCTACATCTAGTACATGATTTTGTCTCAACGATTAACCATATTACATGTATAGCCATAGGAACATATTTTCATCATTTATTGTACAAAAAAGGTCAAAATAAAAAGTAATGACTGACCTGTCTCGGTCTACTGATCCAATATACGCCGCCCGGTCAAGAAAAGCAATTGTAAGTTTGAAAACTTCGACAAAAAACCAAACAAATAAGAGCTGGCGCCGAATGGCAGCCTGATATAACCCCGCTCATTATACCCTGAATCAATCAGGCAAGTGAAAATTTAATGGTGTCGGGACACAGTACAAGTATGGACACAATACAAGTATAAAAACAATTATATAATCCTAGTAACCAACATTTTCAATGATAACTGTCTGCACAACAATTAAAACTGCCTTACATTTAAAAAAAAATGTGATGAAAAATTCCATATATTGTACAACAATGAAAAACAATGACACCTCAGTAAACAGGAAATGCTTATAACCTAACCTTGAAATCCGAATACAAGATAGATTGGACCATAAAGAAGCTCTGTGCAAATCAACAATTGAATCCAACTTGCAGTTTCAGAAAAAATTGTGACGAAAAATTCCATATATTGTACAACAATGAAAAACAATGACGTCTCGGCAAACAGGAAGTGCTTATGACGTAACCTTGAAATTTGAATACACGATAGATTGGACCATAAGGAAGCTTTGTTCAAAACAACAACTGAATCCCACTTACAGTTTCAGAAAATATTGTGACGAAAAATTCCATATATTGTACAACAATGAAAAACAATGACGTCTCGGAAAACAGAAAGTGCTTACCGTGTAACCTTGGAATCGGATTACACAATAGATTGGACCATAAGAAAGCTCTGTGCAAAACAACAATTGAATCCCACTTACAGTTTCAGAAAAAATTGTGACTAAAAATTCCAAATATTGTACAACAATGAAAAACAATGACGTCTCGGCAAACAGGAAGTGCTTATGACGTAACCTTAAAATTCTAATACACGATAGATTGGACCATAAGGAAGCTTTGTTCAAAACAACAACTGAATCCAACTTACAGTTTCAGAAAAAATTGTGACGAAAAATTCCATATATTGTACAACAATGAAAAACAATGACGTCTCAACAAACAGGAAGTGCTTATGACGTAACCTTGATTTTCGAATACACGATAGATTGGACCATAAGGAAGCTTTGTTCAAAACAACAACTGAATCCCACTTACAGTTTCAGAAAAAATTGTGACGAAAAATTCCATATATTGTACAACAATGAAAAAAAGACGTCTTTGTAAACAGGAAGTGCTTACCGTGTAACCTTGAAATCCAAATACACGATAGATTGGAGCATAAGGAAGCTCTGTGCAAATCAACAACTGAATCCCACTTTCAGTTTCAGAAAAAATTGTGACGAAAAATTCCATATATTGTACAACAATGAAAAACAATGACGTCTCGGCAAACAGGAAGTGCTTATAACGTAACCTTGAAATTCGAATACACGATAGATTGGACCATAAGGAAGCTTTGTTCAAAACAACAACTGAATCCCACTTACAGTTTCAGAAAATATTGTGACGAAAAATTCCATATATTGTACAACAATGAAAAACAATGACGTCTCGTCAAACAGGAAGTGCTTACCGTGTAACCTTGAAATCTGAATACACGATAGATTGGACCATAAGGAAGCTCTGTGCAAATCAACAATTGAATCCCACTTACACTTTCAGAAAAAAATGTGACGAAAAATTCCATATATTGTACAACAATGAAAAACAATGACGTCTCGGCAAACAGGAAGTGCTTATGACGTAACCTTGAAATTCGAATACATGATAGATTGGATCATAAGGAAGCTCTGTGCATAACAACAATTGAATCCCTCTTACAGTTTTAGAAAAAAATTGTGACGAAAAATTCCATATGCTGTACAACAATAAAAAAACCAATAAAGTCTCGGCAAACAGGAAGTACCTATGCGGTAACCTTGAAATCTGTATATACACATCTGACCATCATGAGAAAGTTTTTGCCAAAATATGATTTCATTCTGTAAAGTAGTTGCTGAGAAAAGTGTGGTTGCGGACAGACGAACGGACGAACGAACGAACGAACGAACGGAGGTAAACCAGTATACCCATACTACTATGTAGCGGGGGTATAACAATTACTTTCTTAAAGATTGGTTTGACCGGTTTACTGCTTGTTGTATGTTTATCATCGTCATTCTCAAATCACCCATCTGTCAGTAGCACTAAAAAATATTTCTTCCTGTTGAGTTAAAGCTTGTATAATTTCGGATTTTGGATATATGAAGCTTAGTCGTGGTATTTGTTGTTTCTGCAGTAACCTGGCTAACAAAACTAGTAGTATCGATAGGTCTAATTGGTGCTAGGAGGAAGGGGGGCTTACATGAAATTTGCACCTCCCTGAAATTTCATCAATGATCTGTCAACATTACGGTAAAAACAATATACACAATCTTGTCCTTTTGAAAAAGTGTTTGAAAATAAATCTTCTAATCTAAAATAAATAAATTTGCCCNCCCCCCCCCCCCCCCCCCGAGAGTAAAATGATCTTACCGAGAAACTGCTGCTTGAAAATGTCTAATTTAATAATCGGGAATTTACATAATTGATTCGATAACCCATTCGTATGTGTTTCTAATCACTTTGCAATAAATAGCCAATACAGGGTAAAAGAATACTGATGCACAGAACATATAACTACACGAAAGGCGCGCTGAATTTCTTAATAGAGAAACGGACGTGAATACTGTTTATATTTATATACTTTTTGTTATTATTGATTTTATATAGCAACACCGTTACTATTCCGTATACCAAAAAAACGGAATTTGAAAGAAACTTACTATATTTCCGGCGGAAGCACGCAGCTCATTTAAGTAAATTAATAGGCTTAACGCTCATTTTAGTCACGTGACACCTATCGGATGGTTTTATAAATTCTCCAGACTCTTCGAGGTTTTCGAATTAAAAATCGAAAATATTGGTCAAATAACAAAATACCGAAGTTACTGTTAATTTATTTTCTGCATATGCGCATTTCGACAACTTATTAATATAAGAAAGATAACAGGAAACACCTACAATGGCCGTAAACCACAATCACATGCCAAAATCCACCAGGGAACCGCACGAGAAAAACAATAAAATGACAAAAGACACACATGGACAACGATAGGAACTCGGGATAGCCGGACTTGGTACCGGCACTAGCAAGAGCTAGCGGTAGGGTTAAACCGGTTTATGGGTACCGGTTTAAACCGGTTTATGTCTCATCAGTGCAGATCAAACCGAAACATTTGGAAATCCATCAAAGAGAGATAGACTATATTGATATAAAGATTTCAATAATTTTGCATCAGATATAAACAAAAATGTACAAGTTTCTTTTATATATAGAAACTTCAAAAATGTGCATGGATTTTTCTTAAGAATTTCTAATTGAAAAAAAATCTATAAACTTATTAAGTAGTTCCTTCAATTAAGTGATAAGTGAAACGATTTTGGTATTTCACATTTGTATCACGTATAATATAATGTAGAAAAGATAACAGGAACAGTTACATTGGCCGAAAATTACAATCACCTGCCACAATCTACCGGGAACTGCACAAGAAAAACAATAAAATAATGTATAATTGGACTTTTCAGCTAGTAGCAGAGTTTATAGATACATACTGATATCTCAGATGCTCATTCTAAAGGTTTCCTCTTAACAAATACTGTTGGGTACTGTTTCACAAAACACACGTTTTCAAAACAAGTATTTATTGACGTTTTCAAAACAAGCATATTTGTAAATCATTTTTGGAAATTTTGAGTGAAATAGAATCTCTCGAAAGATCAAGGCAAAAGATATATCATACGAAAATTTCAGACTGTGTATAAAATAACTAAATACCACAATTACTGTGAATTGTATAACGCTTTTATCAAAAGGTTCATTGTAATAAAACATGAAGAAATAGAGGCAAACTATAAAACTACACTGCATTTTCGAAAAAACTTAACATGACAAAGGATTTTCAATTTCGTTTTAAGATGGAGAAGTCAAGGGATAGATCCAGCAAGAAAATCTGAAGCTTAAAAGGTAGTTTATATAGTTTATAGCCTTGTAATTGACATTTGAATGGACTTTACGAGCTCCCTTAGATTTGATTGCCAAATAAGTTCTTTTTTCGATTTATCTGCGAATAAGGGGATTTAAGGAGCTTCCAGGTTGGATCATTTTGATAAAAATGAGTGTGAAAAACGCCTCAGTATGAACGCCGATTAATGCTAAATTAAATACTTTTGATGCAGTCTAGAAATTCAATCGTCAAAATGTGAATTGTCACGGAATAAATGAAAAAGAATGGAAATTTAAATAGATTTTAATAGGTTACCATTATGTGTGTACTTAAACTGAATACTTTTGAAAAATTATATAATTTCTGACAAAATACTATTATGAATTATGTGCACTTAGAGATCGTAATCTTGGCAATACCTCAGAGCTCGTTTGTCCTATGTTCCTTGGGTGCGGAGTTGTCAACAAACATAAATTAAACTGGCTAAGTGTTCTTACAATCACTGTCATCCATTGCCCGACAAAAGCACTAGTATCTCAAGCTAGTGGCTGATTACAACAATTATAGGCAAACACAGGGCACTCATTAAGTTGACTGTTAGAAAACTTGGGATTTAAAATAGTGGGATGTGGGCATTATAAACAGAAGGTCAGAATAACAAGCCTTTTCTTAGATATTTGTTTTCCCGCACTTTTTTCTTCAGAAGGCAAAAATTGATTTAACATTTGTAAAATTATATATTGGCTTCAATTTATGTAGACTACTGATCAAAATATAAGAACTCATACTCACGTATATCTGAGAATTGATATCGGTGACTATTTCAAATTGGTTCTCTGTTACTTTTCTCACTGATTGGATATCTGACAATTGTACCGAGTCAATACAAGACGATCTCTGAAATAATGCAATATACTTCTCAGTAGTTGTGAACACAATTATGCTTCTATATTTAATCCAAAAACAATTTTTGATTTATGAACCCTTTATAATGAATTAGCGCGTTACACAGTATGACGCTTATTCTTACTGTCCTTCATGCATAAGCTTATACCAATTCTACAGATTGACAACCAAATTGTTGCTACAAGACTGTAGAATTGGTTTACCAAATTGAGAAGTTGATACTCACCTCTGGAAAAAATCTTTTATCTGTTTGATTTTTGAGAATGGTGAACTATTTTCATATTTAATATAGCCTTCCTAGGTGAGAGAAATTCCTGATTTTAATTTTGCAAAGACTTTGTATTGTTTTTATGTAAATAGTTTATGAATAAAAGTTTAAGTACATGATATTTAAAAAATTTTGATATGCCCACAAAGATTTAATCATGCATAATATTTTGAATGGGAAAATGTGAAAAACACTGTTTTATTGATGGAAGATAATTTTTTGAGTACTATTGCCTCTCTCGGTAAATTCATTACTTCCCATGGCAAAATTACTGATTTGGTGTTTGATACCAAAATAATACTAAAACTGATTTACAGTATCTCAAAAAGTACATGAAGTGACCATAAATTAAAATTTTTACCTGATTATACATGTAAAAACACAAATGTTCACAGTTTAAAAATTTGTTTGAAATAATCAAAAACGTGAATTCAGCTCTGTAATAGTAATAAAAAATCCAGTTTATAAATGATCGAACAAAAACAAAGTTCATCACCTTATACAACAGTTGCTGAAGTAAGTAGCAATTGATCAATTTTTTTAACCAATTCTACAATTTCTCAACAGCAATTAAGTTGTCAATCTGTAGAAATGTAACCAAATGGGCAATAAAATTGGTCTTTGGTTGCTCTTGAAGGACTATAATTTACTTTTTTTTTATTCAGTTGTCGAGTATTAATTCAAAACATTGATAGCGCAAGTATTAGGCAAGTTCATTCATTGTCAAATAATTCGAATTTAAACCCGGATAATGCAAATGCATGATAAAGGGTAAAATCACGGTGAAAACGTAGGACATTGAGTACCATTGTACATGTATATAATTCGAGAAAAATGTGTTATCTTGTTATCAATGGTAAAAATTTGATACTTGTATACTAATTATTACATAAGCTTTATATTGCAATAAGAAGGAACAAAAAACAAAACTTGTGGCAATTTTAGAAGCAAAAGGCAACCGGAGAAACAGAAACTAAGAAGAATGTCAAGAAAAAGTTGCCCCAACAAAGATTTAGCATGGCCTCATCCAAGACATATATGCGTTGTATTGAACAGATTTGTTGAGTAGTAGATTCTCTTTAATGAATAAAAGCCAAAAAAAAAAACCAAAAGACATGGCATTCCTTAAGAGATAGGCCTCAAAAACGTTGCAAACGTACACACTTATCTAACACTTATTTCTGTATTTTGTGCGTCTGTGTTCATTCATTGACTATTGTAATATCTGATGCCTTGTTATTTTGATAATTCTCCTTTATATTGAAAGTTGATGTATAAAATTTGTATTATGTGTGTCAATAATTATTCTCATTTGCATGTTCTCCATGTTATAGTAAATAAAATGACGCTTGTAAGTGTAATATTATATAATCACGACAAGTTCATCTAAGTATGCATAATATATTTGTACCTTGTTTTCCCGGAAAAACGACAATGTCGTGTCATCCAGCACGCTCCAGACTTTTGTCTTTTTACCAGGAATTCTCTGAAACAAAATTATCAGATTTATCAATTTTCTGTGATAGGTGGTTTAAATATTAAAAAAAGATCTTGAATACCCATATCACGCAAAATGTAAATTTCTGTTGGAAAAAATAAGTACGTAGCCTTTTTAATTGAATTAACATTCTATGCTAACATATACTAATTTGACTGGTTCATTAGAGTTTACTAATTCAGCTATAAGTAAATAGATTAAAAATATATAAATATTCAAAAGAAAAAAGCCAAACAGACAATAAAATTTCTGGGGAAACGAGTTTTCACGGCAGTGTAAAACATCAAAAAAATCCATAGGGCTAGAAATATAATGTATAATCATCCATGCGACTCCAATGATGTTCTTTTCGAATAATTATAAGAGAAACGTTATCCTGCATTGAGCGTGGCGTTTCTCCACAAAGTTTGTCTAAAATTATTCGGGACAACGGTTTCCGTATTATAACCTGTCTATGATCTTTCTCACTACCCGGTTATACATACCGGCGTACAGTCAGCTCTGTCGAGCCTCTTTAACCGATTCGAGTGCCCGGCATGTGAGGAAAAATAATTAGTTTTAGACCATTAAAACAACGCAAGATGATTTTGAATATTAACTTCGATCATAGCAACAGAGTGATTTATCATCTAAGTCAATACCACTCTCCCGCGGGTAGTCATAACCAATGACTATTTTAATTTCTGGAACTTGGTGACGGTGTTACGAGTACTTTGAACGATATTTTATACCTGTTTGACGATCACGCATCCCTAATCAAGCAAGAGATATTGGTGTAGCGTTGTTCGAAATGAAGAACAACAAACGCATAATTTTCCATATGCGCAAACGTCCCTGTATTTGTAGGAATTTTGTCCCCATGTTCATTTATATTTATCTGACGAAATGAAGGGCATTCAAGATTTTTCTTACTAATCCCATGAGAGATCTCCAAAATTATCAAAAAGAGGGAATTCTAACCCCAGAACCTCATTTCATCCGCTTATGTACTGCGAATTACACAAATACAACTCCTTGAAAGAAAAATTTTGTTATTTTGAAAAACTACGTACAACATCGATGATATGGTACCTTAAACAATACAGGGGAACTTATGACTATAATAGAAGCAATTTCTACAATAGATTAGATAATATAAAAAATGATTGATTGATTGATTAGTTAGAGTTTAACGTCCAATGAGCAATATTTCAGCTATATCAGGACGAGAACAAGTTAATCAATTCAAAACAAATTGTAAGTAAAAGAAGAAAGAAATAAGGTGGAAGGGACAACCGGGGTAACGACTTTTGATTGCCACTGGAAAAGGGGAGAAATGGGTAGGGGCAGGAAATTTAGCCTTCTATACGACACCCAGTGCGTCTGCTCTCTTTAGAGAAATATAGAAGGGGTCTTTATACTGCATGGAGCGTGGCGTTTCTCCAGACAGTTTGGCTACAATGGTTCGCGGTCAGGCTTTCCGTATTATGACCTGACTACCCCGCAAAGACAGGGCATTCCCCTATCCACCACCTGGGGACGCGCCCGGCAGCTCTGTAGCCAAAGCCCCTGAAAACCTATTCAGGTGCCGGGATATAAAAAAAAATGAAATGGTGGGATACATTAACAAACTAAAATACAGATGTAACTTATATTTAGTTTATAGACAACTTACGTCTGTTCAGAGCATATCAAATGAAATTAAAATCATATCTGTATTGATAGTTAGCTAGATATATGTTTTTAGACTGTCACTTGATTTATTTAAACAATTGTGATAGGGTTTCAGACATACTTCTTTCAGTCTATGGCTTTAATTTATTGTCCGAAGCATTCACACGTTATCTTCCAAAAACACATGTTTTTCAACAGAAACTTGCTACTCAGAAGTGTGAATATAGAAAGTTTTCCATTAGATGAAAGGATATTTAAGTTTAGCAATACATTGAACTGTAAGGCAAGAGGTAAAATTACCTCTGTCAATAGTTAAAAAACATGCCGCCATACCTATTTTTTTTTTATTTGAGAATGTTGTCTTTGATGTCCCAGTCCTTGTATAACTTTGGAGTACATATAGCATTTTATCATTACAGATAAGTATAAAATCCCAGTAGTATAACAATTCAAAGACACATTATTTACAGACACTACAAACACATCTTTGAGAAATAGAACCACCATTGTGACGTCTACAATAGGGTAAGTCAGCTGGCATATTAGAAACTTCTTATACTTGATCTTATTTGAATACAGTAAATGCAAAAAATAAGGAATATTCAGTGCCAGGTCTTATGCGTGGCATATACCACTCAATCCTTGAAACTTTGAGTGATCAAAAAATACGTCATATAATAACCCGGTATTCCATATAAAATGTATATAAAGGCTCTGACGGCTTCATCAAAGAATTTCTCATAACCCAGTAGTCCAGCTCCTGTGCTGGTCCATATACCAATTTGGTTTTGGAAACTTGTAACATTTATTTTTTTTAAGTTGTTTAACACTAAGGAGTATCTCCCTCGTGTAAAGCTCTGTCATTCGCTGATTTTTGGTATTTCATTTAGATCATATTGGTAATAAGTTCTTTTGTTTTAGTTTTTAAACATATGCTGGTTTATGGTCTTTCAAATGTTTGTTTTGATCTGCACTGAAATTACAGTCAACGCAAAATCTTGTGCGTAGCGTTCTTGAAATGGTGATTGATTTTATTTTGAAAATTACAATATCTGAATTTTATAAAACTTTGTATGAAACTAGGTAGAATCTCCCTCGGGCAAAGCTCTGTATTTAGTTAATTTTTGCTATTCATTTAAGTCTTCTCTGTCAGTTTCCAGATATATTTCGGTTTATGATCTTCAAATATTTTGATTTGATATGCACTGAAGAGACATAGGTTGTCCATGAAAGAACAAACTTTGTTATTAATATAAAAAAATGTAAGATGTGCACACATGCGATTTTGCGACTTAAATAACGAAAATTTCATTGTCATAGTAACTATATGAAACGACAGGATATTCACTATGAAGACCAAAGTGAATGTAAATTTAGTTTTTTGTGATAAGGTTTCACACTTCCTTCCCTTTCATTGTTTAAATTATCGTTCGAAGAATTCTCACGTCAGCTTCCACAAAATACATTCTATTTCAACAGAAGCTTGCTTAACTAGAAGTCTGAATAGAATTTGTTTCTTTAATGTTAGGATTTTCAGTTGGAAGATAGTTTGTACTGATGGTACATTCTGTCTATAATTTAAGAACATGCCACAATACTAAAAAAAAAATGCTTTTGAATTTTTATTACATTTAATTTTATATTTCTACTCATTTTGGTTGTTTTAAGATGAACACAGTTTTCATTTATCTTCGGAGTAAAATACAATGTAAAGCGTTTTTTTTTTTAATTTTAGGTATAATCCGAGAAGTATATTTAAAAATTTAGAGACACTTCTACAGATAGACATCTGTGCCCTCAACGTGACATCTGCAATAAAATAAGTCGAGTAGCCTATCTAAAGCTAGCTTAACAGTACAGACAAAAATAACATAGAATAATTCTGTCCGAATCCCATTTTATTTCCTATTTTCATTTAGATATCTTTTTTTGTGATTTGATCTCAGTTTTTACACATATTTCGGTTCATGGTCTTCCCTAACCCGAATAATCCAGTTGCTATATTCCACTCACTACGATCGCTACATTTACATCGTAGAAGGAGAGAATCGGATACGGAGAGGGCTTGAATTATTCGAGTTAAGTCTTCCCAAATTATTTGAATCAGTATAGTGAAGAGACCGAAATTGTCAAGATTACCGAAACTAAAGTTACATTTACTTCTGTATTTTTGTTATCCAAAATATGTCATGTGCAAACTCTGTATCTTCCATATCAGAATACTGAAGAATATACAGGCTTTGTGACAGCCATTTGCAAAAACTAAATCAACAGTTTCTTCGGTACTACGTTATTTATTCCCACTGGACCGATGCATCTGCTGTGGACCGTTAGTCCCCGAGGGTACTCACTAACCCAGTAGTCAGTACTTCGGTACTGACCAGAAAACCGATTTTATATAAAACTTTGGCATAACTTAATTTTACAAAATTTTGTTTAAAATCAAGGAGTATCTCCCTCATACATAGCTCTGTCCTTAGCTGAATTTTGTTTTTTTGTTTTTTTGCTTTTTTTTATTTAGATCCTTTTGGTTATTTGTTCTCCATCAGCTTTTAAACGTATTTCGGTTTATTGACTTCCAAATTTTTTTATTTGATCTGCACTGAAGAGACATAAGTTGTCGAAATGTGCATATACAGAAACTGAACAGTAACTTCGTTATTATGTTATTCATAAACAATGAAAGGATATGGAGTAAATGCACATGAGACAAAGTCTACAAAAACATTTATTATGTATTTTTATTTGAAGAAACTTTGCCTAATGTGCATGTCCCTCCATTGCTTTTGGTGAAACCAAGCAATGGAATAAGGCTTGTTTGATGTGTTCTTCATCTTGATTAATTTTAGAGTAGTTTCTTTATGAATAAATATATAAATGAGAAGATATTTAGTAAACATAAAGAAGACAAAACACGGTGTGAAATAAAGTAAATACAATATTGAGGGGCCCTCAGTATTGCCTTTTGTTGTTATTGTTCTTTATTAAGTGACGAATCAAATGAGATCATATGGATTATTAGGTGTAAATATTTAACTCGGCCACTGAATATCCCATCACTAGGATTAAAAAATCCTTATGTCAACCACATCAAAATTCAATAATTTTATAGTTTAAACTCTTTATAGACACATCAGAATAATCTCATAATAGACACTGCCTTATATATAGTCTTACCTCAGAATCAGCTCATAATTAAAATATATAGATTGCGTGGCATAAATCACTATCATCTCATAAAAAACACTGCGTGGCATACATCAATACCAAAATACCAAAGTTTCTTTAAATTTAGTTTCTGCATATGGCCATTTTAACAAGTCATGTCTCTTTACTGCAGATCATATCAAAACATTTGGAAATTTTTAAATCGAAATACATGTAGAAGCTGACAGAGAAAAAATTACCAGTAGGGCCCAAATAGAAAACAAAAAATCAGGTTACAAGGACAGAGATATGTACGAGGGAGAAACTCCTAAAGCGATATTATTGAAACTTGCAATTCTAAATTTTACAAAATTTTGTTTAAAACTAAGGAGTATCTCCCTCATACATAGCTCTGTCCTTAGCTGAATTTTGGTTTTTCTATTTAGATCATTTTGGTTATTTGTTCTCTATCAGTTTTTACACATTTTTCGGTTAATGGACTTCCAAATGTTTTGGTTCGATCTGCACTGATGAGACACAAGTTGTCGAAATGCGCATATGCAGAAAATAAATTAACAGTACCTTCGGTATTTTGTTACTTTATTACAATATTTATCAAATTTAGATACTACAAGTTTACAAAGTAATTCTACACCGTGTGACATAAATCAGTATCAAATAGGGGTAAACACAAAATTACCAAACAGAACTGTCGAGAGTCAAAGTCCATGAGGCAAAAAGAAAAGCGGGCAGATACCACGGGGAAAGTAGTCTGCCGCAATGTGCCTGACTAGGTATAGGCATTTCAAAAGAAATGGTGGCTAAACAACTGTGTGACATACTAGTACAACAATATCATCTCATGATAGACACTGCACTGCATACAAAAATATCACCTGACAATAGAATCTGTGTGACGTATAACAGTGTTATCTTGTAACAGACATCTAGTATCATCCAATAATTTGACACTGTGCGACATACATTAATATAACCTCATAATGTACACTGCCCCACATGTATCTCATAATAGAAACTGCGTGGCAAGCAACTATGATCTTATAATAGACCCAGGGAATATTTAAGATGGATGTACCATAGTTTTGTTAGACGATTCGAAAAGAGTTTGATTCTATGATTAGCGGACAAAGGCAAGTTACACATTTTTAAACAATTGTTACTAAAGTTGGTCATTTAAATCATATTTTAAGCTTACTCCAATTAGGTTAAATTGTTTACACAATGCAAGTAGACTATTAAGTTTAAAGACAATAATAGGACACGATTATCATATATTCTGGTCAACAGTTGTCCTCTTTTGATTGAATTATATTCTCATAACCCCCCCCCCCCCATTAAGCTGGGTAACGTTTAGGTAAGGGTAAATGTTCAAGTATCAAAAACTATGCCTAAACATTATCCTTAACCGAGACAAAATGTTATCCAATGTTACTTAAAATAAGAAATTTGCTTACATTTTTCTCAACCGGGTTACAAAAATTATCCAACTGGACTAAGCCAATTATACGCGAACTCTTCTTACCTAAGCTGTTCGCTGAGAACTCAGCTTAATAGGGGTGATATATAATTATTCGACCTCGTAATGGTAATTAAGTTGTCATGGTAACAATCTAAGTACAAGTAGGGCAAAAAAGGCAAAGAACTTTAAATTTTCGTTTTAAAAAAATATAAGGTTCCCATGGCTGTTCACGTGACTTAAAAATCATTTAGGTTTCAGACTTGGTACGTAGCGTGATATTCATTATTATATGCATTTTCTAAGCTTCGACTACGTCTCGGGAAATTTATTAAAACATTGAGGGTATGTAACGCTATATCCTGAATAAAACATGAATTCCGCTAAAATCGATTATAGTGGCCATCTTGAACTTCCTTACTTACGAGGCTTCAATCCGTGTATTGCACTCGGTAGATGTCCTTGGTAGTGGATTTGGCTTCCTATTTCGATATTTTTGAAAATTAGTACTACTTTGCGGACTATTTTTGGATCATGGCTTTCCATATTATTTGATTTTAATGCTGCTGATGAGAGGTAACTCCTTGAAACACGTGTACAGCATAACGAAATTTACTGTTTTTATGCAACTTAGGTATATTTTGTATTTCGAACCATTGGGCCGATGCCACTGCTGGTGGATCAGAGGTCCCCGAGGGTATTCACCAGCCCAATAGTCAGACTGGTCTGACATGAAAATTCTACCTTACGTGTTATAGTAATTTACTGTTTTTATCGAAATTCTAACCACTTAAAATACCGAGGCTTCATTCCGTGTATTGCACTCAGTAGATGTCCTTGGTAGTAGATTTGGTTTCCTATTTCTATATTTTTGGAAATGAGTAATTCTTTTTGGACTAGCTTTCCATATCATTTGAATTCAATGCTGCCGATGAGAGGTAACTCCTTGAAACACGTGTACAGCATAACGCAACTTACTGTTTCTATGCAACTTCGGTATTTTTTTTTTTTTTTTTTTTTTTTTTTTTTTTACTTTGAGGTATGAGACAAGTTCGTTGTTGAAAGCCTCATGCTGACTTCAAGATTAAGAACAACAATACAAGATGCAATATAATTGCGGTTTGTTTCACACAGTAAATGACGAATCATTTTGACATGGTGAAATAAGAACATGTGACAATGAATAATTTCTCCATTTTCAAACTACAGCTAATCCTGAATTATCAGAAATTTGCCATTGTTGTAGAATCATTCGTGTATGAATGGTTTTTTGTACATCTACTAAAAGTCCTGGTACACATCGAAATCTCCTTAGAGCGACGAAACATGGTATGAACACAACATGAGAATGCAGACGTTGCAAGATGAGTAATGACATTTAAATAAATGTTGTCATATTTTACTTTGGGAAAACAGTTTATACCCGTACTTAAAAGAGTGTTAAGTACTCAAAATGATAACAATCTACAGGTGTATATTGTCATATTTAGGATGTAAAATCTTGGGTTTTTGGCCCATTTATGCTAACTTATACACATTTCCCTATTCATTTTAGCTTATATACGCGTTCCAGCAAGCTGCATCAGTAAACAGATCTGATGACTTTAAAAACTACAACCGTACATGTGTTATGGAATTTAAACTTTATAAATAACTTTGAAACGTATACCCTATATAAGGGATGTCATTGATGTTAATGTATGTGTATTACTCACCTGAACAGTCCTGACAAGTATGTGACAAATAATTTAATTTTACCTTTATATACACGTTTGAACGGTTAAACACCTGATGTTCGGAGATAAATTTTAATATCTTCCGCGTATTCTGATAAATATTTTCATTACATTTACTTTTTATTGAGATTGATAAGTAAGGCAAATCGCAGAGATACAAACAAATTGATCAAAATAGATATATTTTATGATTGGTCTTGAACATATTTTTACTATCAGAAAGTAAATATCATAATTTCTCTTCTTCAACACACCACTTACCTCTTTTAAGATACAGGTTATTTCTAAACTTACTTACCTGTAAAATATTAACATACAAATATTCTTTACATAACTTACAGAGGGTTTCTCTAAAATTCCTTCCATTTTAAAATTTTGAAATAAACAATAAGAACTACTTCAAATAGTCATTCTTGTCACACTTTAGTTTAAAACTAATTATACTTTGATGAATACTTCCTTGTATTGAAGAATTCACTATTATAATTATCTCCCCTTGATGTGCCAACGACTGTGGAATGAAATATAAACAGGAAGAATAATTTATATTTAAATTACTTATACGTTAAAATAACACTTTAACTACATGTATTACTGAAGGATTGAGTACAGATATTTAAAATCAAGATGCGTGAAAACATTGTAAACAGTGATCATGTTAGCCTTCTGAGTTAGTCCAACTGGTGCAAGTCTTATTTAGTGAAAACTATTCTAACAATAAATGCTCTACTAATCCTATGTTTCAGATACAGAAATGTAGTTTAATTCCTACAAAACTATACTGCCAATTCATGTTTCAGAAAGTTCTGCTCTAGCAATTGCTTGTATTGGATGTATGTACATGTGTATTTGGATGTATGTACATGTGTATACTATGTCGAGGTTATTGTTTCAGACATTTTTATTCGTGCAGACTTCTCTTTTTAACACAGTTCGACAAGATAGCTTACTCGTTTGTTTATTTGAAGAAGAATTAGTTATTTGACCTCACAAAGAGTTCACTATGATCTGCAAAATACCTCCTCATGATGACAGGCCTACAGGCTTTAATCTTAACTCACCCTTTCTTCTAACCTTGGCTACATTTTGCACTTCAGTGACATTAATTTTAAATGTTTGTGTTAGTTGCTCTAAATATTCAAGGCAGTAAGACCTTGCAGTTCAGATGGATATGACATCGAGACATATGTCCTGAAATTAGATATAAGAGTCGGGAAAACAATTATTGATATGCAAGGATACTGAGACAAATATGTTTGATGTTGTTATCATTACACCATTTAAACAATTATGTGAAATAACAGATGTAACCAAACCTAATACAATTCTAGTAGTTCAATTTCATAGCAAAAAAAAACTGCTTTTCATATGTTTTATTCCTAAATAAGTATCATCTCTTTATTCTTCGCTTTAAATGCAATAGTAATATTCCTTTATGCGACCTCCTTTCAAATAGCCAAGCATTTTTGTATACAGTATGTATTTGCGTGACAAGTAAGCGTACATATAACAGCAGGAACTTGTTCCAAAACATAATCACATGTAAATATGATCATATAACATTTCTTGCAAAGTATAATTCAAATTGAATATTAAAAAACACAAGAAAAGAAAAACATAAAATATTTATTTCACAAAAACCAAGTAAGCATTTTAACTATAAACAATAGCTCAAGTCTATTTCCAGTTTAAATAACTTCCTACTAGCAAAAACATGCATAATACTCCCTCTTAATCAATATGATTTAACCTTTCACATTTTAAGGAAATTTAAGCCTTAATTTGAAATAAAAGAATATTAATATAAGTGGTGTATATTGTCTAAAACTATACATTACTCCATATCCCTTCATTGCATATGATAGGTCAGTCTGTTAGTTGTTAAGGTAATAATGAATATATATGTGACGTGAAACTTAACTCCTTTGGATTTATTGGTTTAACTTTGTTTAACACAGTCAATTTTCCTTCACCGAAAAAAAAGAATCAATTCAAATTTCCTTAAAATAATATAAATTTTCAATTGCTAATTAGGACATATTTTCAAAATTTGTAAATTAATAGGATCAATTGGTAAAATTTTAATATTTTAACCACCCCTTTATTGACGAAGCACTTTATTTCAATAAATTACTCTGAAATATATTTTAACTGACTTAAAGACCGCCGTAATAAGGTAATACTAAAATAATTATTTCAAAAATTAAATACTGACATCTGGCAACTAATATGACATGTTTTACCAATGTTATTTATCAGTTTAATAATGCTACATACATCATTTACGCCATCCAGTAGTCAGTACTTGGTGCTGACCCGAAATCCAGTTTTGAAACTAGCCATTTTTAATTTTACAAAATTTTGTTTAAAACTAATGAGTACAAATGTATTTCCCTCATGCATAGCTCTGTCTTAGCTGAATTTTAGCTTTTCTATTTAGATCCTTCTCTATCAGATATTACACGTTTTTCGGTTAATGGACTTCCAAACGCTTTGAGCCATAATTTGTCGAAATGCGAATATGCAGAAACTAAATCAGCAGAAACTTCGGTATTTTTTCATTAATTAATATTTTTTTTCTGTTCTACATACGGAAGTTTTCTTTTATATTGATCTCTATAAGATCTTACCACTTTGATTGTATTTTAAAAAAATTACCTGAGTTATAGAAACAAGGTTATTTATACACTCGAAAAAGATAGTTTGGCTTTAATTGAATGGTTCGGTACAAATCAAATGAAAGCAAACCCTGAAAAATTTCAAGCTTTGGCAATTGGCAAAAAAACAATGAATAAAAACATTACTTTTGATCTTGCTGGTAACAAAATAAAATGTGAACAAGAAGTGAAACTTTTAGGCGTTACAATTGACTTTGAACTTAATTTTAACACACACATTTCAAATATCTGCAAAAAAGCATCTAGACAGTTAAATGTTCTAAAACGACTCGGAAACTACTTAAGTAAACTTGGAAAATTAACAATTTATCACTCGTTCATTATGTCAAATTTTAATTTTTGTTCATTATCATGGCACTTCTGTAGCGAGTCTAACACCAAAAAAATTGAAAAAATACAAGAAAGGGCCCTTAGATTTATTTATCAAGATTATAATATTTCATATGAAGATTTACTTATTAAGTCTAAAATGCCATCCCTTAAAGTGAGACGTCTTAGAACAATGGCAATAGAAGTTTTTAGAATTATAAATAATGAAAGCCCTGTGTACTTACAAGATTTAATTAATATAAAAAAATTAAAATATTCTTTCAGATATCAAAATTTAGCAGAAATTCCAACGGTTAGAACGACAAGGTATGGTTTAAAATCTTTTCGGTATTCTGCAGCAAAGCTTTGGAATGAGTTGCCAAACCACTTCAGAACAGAAACATCGTTTACTCAATTTAAAAGTTTAATAAACTCTTGGAATGGCAACTCATGCCAATGTAATGCTTGTGCTTAATTTTCAATATTTATTTACTTATTATTTTATTTTCTGTATGCCAAAATTAAATTTTAGTTGCTGTTTGCTTAGCTTAATTTTAGATGCTGTTTCTACTTTGCTCTATATTTAGTTTATTTAGTTTATTAGTTTAATATTTTTAGCTGCTACTGCTTGTGCTACTCATCTATAACTGTGCTTTTTTATTATATGTATCTGTGTGCTAATCTTAGTGCTGTACTTATCTTACTGTGCTTTTGTCATGTATAGTGTCTTATTGTAATGTGTATGTTGTAATGTTGCATGATTGTGTGTAGTATGTGTACTGTATTAGTTTTATGTTTGTATACATGTATGTCGGTTTTAAAAGCTCATTAGAGCTTATGTTTTGTATGTTATGTGACATGCCGACTCTAAATAAAGCTTTTTGATTTGATTTGATTTGATTTGATTATAGATATATTGTCAATTTAAATATATTTTCTTGCATGCATTTGTCAACTACCACTAGTAGCGGAGTAGTTTTATCAAATTTGTTTGTTCGCCTTGATATTACACAGAAAGGTAGCTTTGGGTCCGATCCTTTGACAGAGAAATTTTTCATACATCGAACCTGTCTTAAACTTCATTTTTATATTTTTTTGAAACGTGACGGGTCAAAGTTAAACAATATATCAATATGTATAAAAGTGATGAGGTAGAGTAATTAATTCGAGGTAAATAATTCGGAGTAAGTAAATGATTAGAGGGAAATTATCATTTAAAGTGCTTCGAAAACGAGAGAATCAAAAAGAAGACAAAATAGAGATGGAATAGTCCAAAGCATTAACAAAAATTAAAGTGTCTTGAATAAGAAAAGAAATGTTCATAACATGTCTATAATATACCATAATGGTGTTCAGACTTTGTGCTGAGGTATTGAAACCCCGGGATTGAAACAATGAATATTTCACTTTACCGTACATCATTAAAACACAAAATCAAACACATTAATGATACAGATTATCTATTAAATATACAGGTTACATCAATTTATGATAACATCTGCAAAGTGAAGAAAATTATACGGAATGATAAAATCTACATCATTTAAAGACCATGAAGTAGTAAACATTTCGCGAAAGAAGTTGTCGAAATTTTTTTATAGTTGAATGAAGTGGTGTAGCTTTTACACTTATAGGACTATAAGCCTTGCAATTGTCATCATCAATAAAAGATCAGTGCATAATAAAAATACTCCACTGAAATTGTATCACAGAATACAGAATACAGAATTTTATTTGCAAATTAATGCGCCCTTTCGAGCTGAACAATCACAAAGAATTATAAAATATACAGTTCATTACAGCAATTTAAATGATTATAGAAGAAAAGATATAAATATGAAGTCCAGTGACCTCACATTTCGCTGGGACAGCCCACCAAAAGATTTTAACTATACATTTTTAAATAGATACATATATATATACTGTTTATACATTTTTGTACTTGTTTTTATTTTACCCCTTATTACTAGTTTCCATAATTTCATCTCGTTTTGAGTTAAGTTTTTGTAGCATCTCAAATAATATTTTGATTGTAAATGAATCCTCAGAGCTCATTAGCCAAATAAACTGTGATGTTTTATCGAGTTTTTCAAAATTTTCATGGTTTCTCTTTAAAGGGGAAGTTCAGTCAAAAATCAAAATTTGATATTTTGTTATTTACATGTCAAACATCCGTGATACGTCGACAGAAAAATTATATCTTTATCTATAAAGTCAAAAACCGTACTTAGAAATGTCAAGAAATTACTACTGGGGGTACGCCATGTTTACATAGGTGGCGACACAATCGATATCACAACATCTAATTACCGCTGTACATGTATACTGCAGGAAAGTGACACGTACAATTATTATAGAAATAACATTGTGTTACCATGCGGAATTTATAAGTACATTTTCGCATTACAGTTTCGTTGTACTGGTCAGGTTTTCTGATTTTTCAAAATCATCTACCTGTATGATAATTTTAAAATAACGAAATATTTTGTTTATTCTTTAGCATCTGAATAGGTGATCGTTTTATTATTTTCGTTCTCATATCAATAAGGTCATAGAAATTCTGGAAATAATCTCTTGCTATCTGCTTTTAGTTTTTTTTCGTTTATTTTAACAATTTTTATGCAATTTCTCTAGGATTCAAAAGGAATCTTTCCTAAACAAAATAATCCATGCTAATGCTAAAAAGAATAAATAAATCCTGCAAGCAAAATAATATTTATTGTATTCCTAAACCATCTGTGTTATCGTACTTTCCGAGAGTTGTGAATATATATGATGCATATTTTTAATTTGTGTGACTACCTGCATGAGGTGATTGTATATTGTAACACAGTCGTAAAACATTCTGTCTGTGTATATTTCACTGTCGTCTCAATATACGCACGTGTCACTTTCTCCGGGGCAGAGCTGTCGGCTTACACAAATTACAAAGTAACGCCTTACTATACATGTATTTTAACAGTTTTGGGGGATCAAATAGGTATGAAAATAAAATATCAAGAATTCCCCTCTTGAAGTTTTTATCCGGGTACAATTTCAAAATCAAATCCAAGATTTCATCTCTTGTAACTATA
Source organism: Modiolus philippinarum (assembly GCA_002080025.1). Classification (NCBI taxonomy): domain Eukaryota; kingdom Metazoa; phylum Mollusca; class Bivalvia; order Mytilida; family Modiolidae; genus Modiolus; species Modiolus philippinarum. The sequence goes on along the minus strand of MJUU01044390.1, from coordinate 140,222 downwards.
CGGAATAAAGAGGATATGAAGAAAATATGCAAGGAACAAACTGACAAAACAAGGAATTTATCCTGCTACTGTCCATTGAAGCTAAAATTTAATCTACATTTAACTAGTCCCAGATTAAAATTGTGTTTATTGATAATAAAGATATATTCGGGTTAATAAATTGACTTTTTTATGCCATTTATGTTAAAATCCTATTTCTTGACTACGTGTCAGTCTTACCAGAAGCAGAGACATGTAAAGCTTTTTTATATGTCTCCGTCAGAAGTAAGGGGAACTTGCGTAAGCAAGTCCTAGTGCATACTTTCCATTTTCGATTATGTTTGTGATATACTAGTGTACTTTATTCCGTAACATACTCGGGGTATTTTGATTCCGGCTTAAATAATGTATTCCGGAAAGATTATTTGTCGTTAAATAAATGCACTGTTACACTTGCCTTATGGGTTTGATTGATTGATTGATTGAATATTGTTTAACACCTACTGAGCAATATTTCAGCTATATCAAGACGAGAACAAGTTTATCAATCAGTAATCACTTTGGGGTATGGAAAGGGCCATGGGACGGGAAATTCTGACTGCCACTGGAAAAGTATGGTGAAATCGAAAGGAGCGGGGAATTTAGCCTTGTAGCTGATCACCTACTGGCGGACCACTCAAAAAGAGCTTGCTACAAGGGTTCTTTAGCGTGCAGGAAGCGTGGCATTTCTTCCAACACATGGACCTGAGTTTACATCCCATCCGAAAGATGGGTTGTGTATTTATTAATCCCGCACAACCACGGAATGGATCCTATTTGTATATCCCGGGGTTCCCTCGGGGTCAGCCCCGTTTAGGAGGGGTCATACCCCGCAAGCCGGAGATACTGGGTCCTATTTCTGTATCCCGGGGTTCCCTCGGGGTTTTTATAGGTTTGAAACCAGATAGTTCAAAAATGCTTGATATATTCTTGATACATGTTGTGAAAGCGGATAGAAGAGAAAATATGATACTACAACATATCTTATAATATCGGATCTCAAGCTTACAGCCGAGACATGAACGCAAAGGTTTT